>SJYC01013894.1:0-16468 GCA_006408675.1 Madoqua kirkii | reverse complement strand
ATAATCAGTTGAATGGAAAATAGAGAGACCATCCTGGATTATCCAGGTGGCCCAATGCAATCCCGTCCTTATAAGTGGAAGAAGACGAAAGAGAGAGACCCAGGGAAACGAGAGCGTGAGGGAGATGACTGGGCATCGCTGGGCTGGAAGATGGAGAAGAGCATCATGAGTCAGAGGATGGGATGCCCTCTGGTATTTGGGGAAGGCAGATCATCCCCTAGAACATCCAACAGAAAGGTGAGCCTGCCAACATCTTGATTTTAGCCCAGTGAGACACATTCCAGCCTTCTGGCCTCTAGAAGTGTGAGACTGCAGATCTGTACTGCTTTAGCCACAAAGTATGTAGTTGTTACAGAACCTTAAGAAACCAGTATGAGTGTCAACCAGATGACTTGTTTTAATCTGAAAAAAGTAGAAAAAGACGAGCAAATGAAATGCAAATAAGAGGTAGAAATGAAGCAACAAATATAAGTGGAGAGATCAATTAAATTGAAAGCAGAAAGATAATAGAGAAAATCAATGAAAATAAAATATGTTATAAAAGTTTAGTTACACTGTTATTGAGTCAATGGACCATCGCTGGATTCTTCCTCATTGCTCTCGACACTTTATGTTGTATATTCTGTTCCTTGCAACCAAATGCATTTAAATTCAACATGTTATGAGACAAATGCCATCCCTCATGGGGAGGGTATAGAATGTTAACAAGTCATTTCTACATGTAATATACCCAGGGATACCTTCCCTAGACAAAGTGCTGAGTAACTCTTGCCTCTGATGGGCAAAGCAATAAATATTCTTAAAATCTTTGCAAGTAAGAATTCACATCTCCCCAAACATTATATTACAAATAACCATAAGGCATGGTTTAATTACACTCTGTGTATTTGATGCACTGAGGCTTCCCCAGTGGCTTACCAGTAAAGAGTGTGTCTGCAATGCAGGAGAGAAAGGAGATGTAAGTTTGATCCCTAGTTCAAGTCAGGAAGCTACCCCGGAGGAGGGCAAGACAACCCACTCTAGCATTCTTGTCTGAAGAATCCCATGGATAGAGGAGCCTGGTGGGCTACAGTTCCTTTGGCTGAAAAGAGTCGAACACCACTGAAGTGACTGAGCACATATACAATGCATTAAAAATATTGCACTAAATCAGAACTCCAGTGTTCAAAAAAAAAAAAAAAAATCCAGACTCCAATCATCTTGTATTACCCAGGTACTATGCTACAACGAATTTCAAGTTATAAAATACAAGGTTATTAGCAAATTTTTGGAATACAATTTATTTTCACTATGTATAATATTATTAAATGAGAAACACGTCATAGGATTATGACAGAAAGACTCCAAGGAAGAGGCCAGTCCCTCCAGAAAAGGGAAAGAAGGAAACTGATCACTATCCTAACTTGGTTTGTTGGTGGGAGGGATGATAATCATTCATTAATGTTGAAAATTCTGGAAATACTTACACTTTCAGAGAGTTGATGAGTTGAGTGTTGGACAGGTGTTTATAGCACTGGTGGTATTTAGTGGAGAGGAGGGGATAACCAGGACTGGGGCTAGGGGAGAAGATCTGGATTGAATATTCACATCTAGACATCATGAGAGTAAGATGGGTTAAAGATACTAACCAGGGAGTTCGTAGAGGACAAGGACTGGACAGCTGGGAGAATGTCCTCATTTATGGGGGAAGCAGAGAAAGATGCCAAGGGGACTGAAACGAAAGGTAAGAAGGATGACTTCATGCAAGTCAACAAGAAAGGAATTTTGAGAAGGAAGCAGAGGTGCCAGGGCTGAATACCAGGGAACATGAATTTTCATGGATTCAGATCAAGGTCTCAGATCAAGGTCTTGGACAGGACAAATACAGGTGAGCAGAGGTTGTGGGGTTGGATATTTGGAGTGGTGTGTGTCTGTGTGTTTGGGAGTGAGGTTTCCATGGTATGTGTATCCTGCGGTTCAGAGTAAAGATCACTCTGGAACCACCGAGAGTACACGCAGGTGAGGGGAAGATGTGCTTTGTGCTAGTGTGCAGTGACTGAGCCTGCGAGGTGCTGGGGGACCTGAAGGCTTGGTTGGGCAGGTGACAGAGAGGGTGGGAGGTAAGGGCGTGGGAGACTGAAAGCATAGGCAGCAGAAGGGACAAGCAGGTGGTGAGACCCTGTGTGACACGGTGAGATGGGGAGCCGAGGGGTCTGCATCAAGAGGGAGGCAGAGAGATTAACTCTGAGCACGGAGGACCCACACTTTCTTAAAAAGAAAGAAAGAAAAATGAATATAGGATATCAGGGATGGTGGCACAGTCGTGGCTTGGGGATGGCATGGAGGTTTGCCGGCACACTCAAAATAGCTGGCTTTTAGATGCATCTCCCAGAGTTTCCTTCCAGATCCTCAGAGGCCTGCGAATGGAAGGGGTCCATGGCAGGCTGGGAGAAGTTTCAGCCCCTCGCTCTCCTCCTGCCATTCTGATCCTGAAGTGCTCAGCCATTTGAGTTAATCTCCAGTGAGAGCCCCTTAGAATCATACTTGCGGGAGGAATGCTCAGTCCCTTAGTCATGCCTGACTCTTTGCAACCCCATGGACTACAGCCTACCAGGTTCCTCTGGCCATGGGCTTTTCCAGGCAAGAATACTGGAGTGGGTTGCCAAGGGATCTTCCCGACCAAGGGATCGAACCCTTGTCTCCTGAGTCTCTTGTATTGGTAGGCAGATTCCTTACCACTGAGCCACCAGCGAAGCTCCTGCAGGACGAATAGTTGGTCTGTTCATTTCTGAAACAGTTGGTCTGTGACGTCAGACGACCTGTGGGGCAACCAGGGCTCAGTTTAAGTCATTGTAGGCACTCCTGACAGATCTTCAGTTGTGGACACATTTCCAATACTTAGTCCAGACACAGGCCTGTATGTTTGGTGTGCAGGTAGCATTTTGCTTTTGCCACACAGCAGTCCAGGGAGGACACTTGGTTGATGTGCTCATCCTTGGAGCAGGGAAGGCTTTGGGAGAGTTGGTGTCTTCTAGGCCATTTCTTCTCCAGTTCCCTTCCTGACTCTTCTTCTGCCTTGGGCATTTTAGCCTCAGCTATCTCCACCATGCTGTCTACTGAGCACCTATGAAGAAAATATTCCCTCTAAAGCCTCATTCAAGGGATGGTTAGGGAGTTTGGGATTGACATGTACACACTCTTGTATTTAAAATGGATAACCAATGAGGACTTTCTGTACTGCACAAGGAACTCTGCTCAATGTTATATGGCAGCCTGAGTGGGAGGGGAGATTGGGAAAGAATGGATACATGTATGTGTATGGTTGAGTCCCTTTGCAGTCCTCTTCAAACCATCACAACGTTGTTAATTGGTTATACTCCAATACAAAATAAAGCCTCATTTGGTTCTTTTGCTTGGTGGGGGTACTGTGAGGTTCAGCCCCAGGGGCCCAAGTGGAGGAGCCTCTGGCTGATCTTGACTGGTGATTCCCAGGTACAGACTTAGGAGAACTGGCAGCATCTCTGGCGAATGTGCTAGAAATCGAGATCCTCAGCCTTCCTCCTCCTAACTGAGAGAGGAGTTCCAGGGTGGGCCCACTAGGCTCAACTCCAAGAACCACTTGCTGACACCAACCTGTTCAATTCAATGTTTGCTTTCGCCCAGTGTCAACCAGGCAGACATGTGCACTCCACCTCCCCCCAGCCCAGGGAGGAGTCCAGCGGGGTTACTGGTGGGCCTTACCATCATTACTCAGAAATTGTCCCTTTAAAAAGCATGGCCCCTCCTGGTCCTGGCCTGTCTTTTTGAGAATTGGGGAAAGAAATACAGGAATGAAGTAAGTGGAAGGGATGGAGGAGGAGAAAACAGTTCCTGGAGCAATAAAACCTCAAAAACTGCTGTAGGAAAATTCCCCAGTCATGGTGGATTAAAAACACGCGTCCAGATGAGCCGCTTTAAGTAGCAAAGAGAGGCTGCGAGCAAAGCGGAACATTAGGAACTCTGGCTGCGGTTGGCCACCAAGGTCTCCTCATGCATCTGTCAGGGCTTCTAAACTGATGTGGCCTGCTTCCAACCTGCAAACTGTGTGTGCATGCCCCACCCCCCACATGCACATGAGCAAACACACAGACCGATGTAGGTACACACATGCACACTCAGATATACACAGGCACACACACGAACACAGAGACACACATGCACACACACATGTGCAGGCACACACACATATACTCAGATACACACAGACACACATGCACAGACACATATACACACATGTGCAGGCACACACACATATACACATGCACACTCAGATACACACAGACACACACATGTACAGGCACACATATATACACACTCTTATACACACAGACACACACTCATAGACACTTACACAGACACAGAGGCACATACACAGATACACAAATGGGCAAAGACCAGATCTGGGGCTCCCTTTCTAGCTCAGCTGAAGCCTTTTATCAAAATGAATGCTGCATCTATCATCCTTCAGTCTCTGCCCAGGCTCTTCAGCACCCCAGGGCCACCAGGGGTGGGGGTTTACAAGGGAAAATCGAAGCAGGACACTGCATGCAGTGCCATCTGTGGGCTTGGTGGCACTGCTCTCCAGGAGGTGTGGTGACAGAGGCCGGCTGTCGCTGGAACTCAGGAGGTGGCAGGAAAGGTGCCTTGTGTGTGATGAAAGTGGAGTCAGTCCTTGGGAGGGAGAAATCCTGGAAACTCTCAGCAGCGTCCAGGGGGTTCTGGGTGGTGAAAGAGCCCCACACTTGGGCTGGTCTCTACAGAGCCTAGTGAGGGCATTTGGGCAGGCAGTCAGGCGTTTTGGGTGTCTGGGAAGATGGTGCGCTCACACTTCCTGCAGAGCCCTGTAGTGCCACACAGCAGAGGTAGCAGCATTTGGAAACTCTGAGAAAGAGCTTCGTGGTTTCATGCAGGCAGCTGGGGCTGACAGTGGTGGGAGTACACGCTACTTACAGGAGACACAGCAGGCGGCTGAAGCCTGAATTCAGGCCCACGCTTCTGTGTATTCTCCTGGTCCTGCAGTTCTGCTTGTTAGATTTTAGATTAGTCTAAGTGGATAAAACAAGCGGGCTTAATATTAACTGGGGATTCTTGAAATCCTCTAAAGTTTTCTGTGGAGTATGACTATTAGTAGCAAGTGACTCTTGCTGCTGCTGTTAAGTCACTTTAGTTGTCTCTGACTCTGTGCGACCCCATAGATGGCAGCCCACCAGGCTCCCCCGTCCCTGGGATTCTTCAGGCAAGAACACTGGAGTGGGTTGCCATTTCCTTCTCCAATGCATGAAAGGGAAAAGTGAAAGCTGAGTGGCTCGGTCGTGTCCAACTCTTCGCGACCCCATGGGCTGCAGCCTATCAAGCTCCTCCGTGCAGTGACTATTACCAGGCTGTAATTTTCAGTTCTATATGAAGGAACATTCCTTCTCTTTCTGAATGTTCTGCTCTTCACACATTGAGGGAGCTGTCTGAAGGAGCGGGGTGCCACCCTGGCATTATCTAGACTATGAGGCCATCCCACCCTGAACAGGGGCAGGGCTAGAATTGGTGAGGACCAGGTAAGGTGGCTGAGGGTTCTAGGGTGCCCTGAAGGCCTTGTGAGAGAGAAGCCAGGCCAGGATCTTGAGGCCACGGGATTTTGCTTTCTACTCAACTGATGTTGAAACTTTGGAGAGGATTCTAGAATGAACCATAAGATTCTTTCTATATCCTTCAGCCAGATAACAGTTATGCCCATGAAAAAAGTGCAAGAGACAGAGGTCTTGGTTCTCAGAAGCCTGGGGTCTCAGCCTGGCCGTGGCTGTGCTGCTCGATCTCTGAGACTAAGTCTCCAGCTTCTCCTAGTTCTAGAATGTATCCTTCTACAAACACAGGGGCTCCATGGAGCCCCACAACCTCAATTCTTTTTGAAATTCAATTCCTTTGTGTGGAGTGTCCAGTAATTGCCGTGGACAGAGTCTGGAAGGATTCTCTGTTTTAGTCTTATTCTAAAACTTCAGTTCAGTTCAGTTCAGTTGCTCAGTCATGTCCAACTCTTTGCAACCCCATGTATGGCAGCATACCAGGCCTCCCTGTCCATCACCAATTCCCAGAATTTATTCAAACTCATGTCCATTGAGTTGGTGATGCCATCCAACCATCTCATTCTCTGTTGTCCCCTTCTCCTCCTGCCTTCAATCTTTCCTAGCCTCAGGGTCTTTTCCAATGAGTCAGTTCTTTGCATCAGGTGGCCAAATATTGGAGTTTCAGTTTCAGCATCAGTTCTTCCAATGAATATTCAGGATTGATTTCCTTTACAATGGACTGGTTGGATCTTCCTGCAGTCCAAGGGACTCTCAAGAGTCTTCTCCAACACCACAGTTCAAAAGCATCAATTCTTTGGCGCTCAGCTTTCTTTATAGTCCAACTCTCACATCCATACATGACTACTGGAAAACCCATAGCGCTGACTAGACGGACTTTTGTTGGCAAAGTAATGTCTTTGCTTTTTAATACTCTGTCAAGGCTGAACTGAACTGAACTGAACTGAGGTTGGTTGTAGCTTTTCTTCCAAGGAGTAAGCATCTTTTAATTTCATGGCTGCAGTCACCATCTGCAAAGATTTTGAGTTAGTGGGCTCAATTTGTTTCTTTGACTGCTTTTGTTATTATAATCACACATAATGGCCTGCCTCAGAGAATCCTGCCCCTCTGCCGGACTGTTAAGCTTAAGTGCCTTTGTTCTGAACCCTGTTCACCTGTGAATGGCAAAAAGGCAGAAATTAACATATCCCCCTGCCTGAGACTTGCTATTCTAGGAGATACTTGCAAGATTAAATGGCCTTTTACTTTGTTTCCTCACCTCCGCTCATCTCTGATCCACAAAATAACTTGGCATCCAGACCCCAACAAGATGCTTATTTTAACATTTTGGTCTGCCATCTTCTCTTTCAGCCAGCATTTCAAATAAAGCTGTATTTCTTGCCTCAAAACCTTGCCTCTCTGATTCATGCAGCGAGGAGAGTGAGCTTGGACTCGGTAACATTAGGAGTAAAAATAGTGGCCCTGAAGGGCTATGGGGTACCCTGAATTTAGTTTTATTACCCACTTGAGATGATGGCTTCCTACCTCAGTTTGCTGTTGGGGGCATACATGCTGGATCATTTAACCCGGCTTCTTTGGCGGGGTCCTCCAGGCTCACACACAGTGGGTGGCTGACCTCAGAGTGGGGCCAGTCATTCTTCAAGACATCAGCACAGCAGCTGACGACTCATCCATGTGGGCATCTTGCTGGGAGGGAAGGAAGGACCCAGCCCTGGAGGGCAAACTCTTCACAGGATGGAGGTCGATGTTGGGTGGCGGGTCTGTTCTGCTAACTCAGGACTGACTCTGCAGCCTCCTTCAAAGTCTGAAGCCGAATTGGGTATCCTTGAAGTGAGCTGAGGTGGGCTTTCCAGACACTGCAGGTCTCAGGGCTAGCTGAGCAGAGTGTGGGCTTCAGGAAAAGGAGAGTCTGATGGGAATCCCAGGGGTGGGTAGTTCTGGCAGGGGTCTGGGGAGTGAGAAGTTTGTGCTGCCTTTTCCTGGGTAGATTTTCCTGTTTCTACCAGGCCTAAAGTTCCTCAGGGCCCTCCCTGGGCCATTCTGGAAAGGTGACGTGTTAGACTGTCATAACAAAGCACCACAGATGGTGTGGCTTAAATAACAGAAATGTGTTTTCTCAAAGTCCTAAAGTCTGGAAGTCCGAGATCAAGGCATGGGCAAGGCTGGCTTCTCCTGAGGCCTCCCTCGTTGGCTTGAAGACACTGTCAACATGTCGCATGGTCTTCCCTCTGTGCGTGTCCTCATCTCCTGTTCTCATAAGGACACCAGACATGCTGGATTAGGGCCCACCCTCATGTCCTCATCTTACATTAATCCCCTCTGTAAAGGCCCGGTCTCCAAACACAGTCACAGTCTGAGGTCCTGCAGGTGAAGACTCCAGCATATGGATTTTGGGGGATGTCTTTTCAGCCCATAATGGTGAGTGGGCCTGTTTGAAAGGGTGCCTGTCCCCTCCCTCCTCCAACATTCAACCTTGCTCTCAGAAAGTGCCTGATCTAAATCTCCCCAGAGAGAGAGAGACAGTGAGAGGCAGAAGTGCCAGGCTTCCATCCCATGCCACGTGCTCAGAAGAAAACCTGTTTAGAGGGAAGCAGCTGCTCCCTGCACTCCTGATCTCACACCGAGTCTGTATGATACAATTGACCTTGGCCGTGCACTCGCCCTTAGCCCACAGTGTCACTCAGCCATGGCTGAGGGTCTTACTGCTCTGACAGGTTCTCAGAGGGTCCCCAGCAGGATGCAGCTGTGTCGGCCCAGGGCTCTCACCTGCTCTTTCACATCTGCCTCGTGGCCTCTGGCGTTCCTCTCTCTCCTTCTCCACTTCCCACTTTCCCCAGCATCCAGACTCATGTCTCAGAGGGCTTTCGGGGGATCCAAGATAAGACGGTGTGGACCAGGGATGACATGCACCCCTATCTTGGCTGTGAACACCTCTGGTGTTCCTCTCTCTCCTTCTCCACTTCCCACTTTCCCCAGCATCCAGACTCATGTCTCAGAGGGCTTTCGGGGGATCCAAGATAAGACGGTGTGGACCAGGGATGACATGCACCCCTATCTTGGCTGTGAACTATGGGGAAGCATTTGTTTACATCCCTCACTGATAGTATCCTTTGGTCTCCAGTTGGCACTGAGATGTCACTGCTGTGTTACCTGCCTCTGTGCCTTGCTATTGAGGGTGACGATGAGAGTGGGATTTGTGGTACTAACTGGAGTTTCAACCCATATGCAGCACACATGGAAAATGACCAGAGGGGCCCACTGACAGCAAATGAAGCAGAATGTACTTTCTCTCTCTCTTTTATTTTCTTTTTTTCCTAATTCATTTTTTATATAAAAAATGTGATAAAATGTACATGTAGTAAGATTTACCATCTTACATATAAAGTTCAGTGGCATCAAATGCATTCACATTGTTGTACAGTGGGGTGATGACCACCATTTATCTTTGGAAATCTTTTCATCTTGGAAAACAAACATGTGTCACCATTCAGCACTAACTCCTGACCTACTGTATAGCACAGGCAACTATACTCAGTATTTTGTAATAACTTATAAGGGAACAGAATCTGAAAAGGAATTCAGATTTCCTTTTGTGTTGTATACCTGAAACTGGCATGATACTGTAAGTCAATTATATTTCAATTAAAACAAAAGTCGCTAAATCCTCCTTCCCTCCTTCCCCCAGCCCCTGGCACCCACTATTCTACTTTCTGTTTCTATGATTTTGATTATTCTACACCTCTCATATTAGTGGTATCATATAGTATTTGTCCTGTTTCTGGTTTCTTTCCTTAGCATGATGTCCTCGAGGTTCATCTGTGTAGGAGCCGGTGTTTTTAAAGCTGAATAATATTCCATTTTTGTGGCTATACCACATTTTATTTATTTGTTCTTCAGTGGCTATAGGGGTTACTTCCACTTTTTGATTGTTGTGAATAATGCTGCTATGTACACTGGCTGTTCAGACAGTTCTTTGAGACCCTGCATTCAATAATTTTTGGTAAATACCTAAAAATAGAAATATTGGATCATATGGGAGTAAAATGTGCTTTTAATAATTTTCAAAGATTGTAAATATCAAGAGTATCTGCTGGGCCACAAATACATCTTCAGATAAAGGATCTGTGGACATTAGTATAAGAAAAGCCACTTGTCCTGGTTTAGTTTCCCACTGAAATAGACCTAAGATGGTGGCTTGGGTGCAGAAGTGGGATGTGATCCTGTGAAGGTGGAAAAGTAAGCCCCCCACCAGGGAAGGCCCAGAAACAAAGTGGGGGCTCACCACCTGATTACACTGCTGCGTGCAGCCCTGCCTTTGCTCCGTGTTTGGGTGACCTGGGGAGACTTCCTGGGTGACCAAGGAGAGGTGCTTCCCCCAGCAAGGAGGGCTCTCATTGTCTCAGGGAATCCTAGCAAGACCGACTGACTGTGGGCTGTTTATCGTCACCACGCACTAAGATTCAGAACAGGGCAGTGACAGATACCGCTCCCGAGAAAAGTTGTTTGTTCCAAACAGTGGCTCTGTTTGCTCTTGAATCGTAATCATATTGATGCCAAATTGACATGCAATATTACTTATACTTAAGTCAAAATCATCTTCTACGTGGAAGTTAATTTGAAAGCTTCCAGTGACACAGGTGACCCAACAAATATTTCTTTTAAAAGGAAGCTCATAACGGCTCAGAACCATTTCCATTCCATTCTCATGAGGTGCACGACTCCCACAGTCACACATGACCTTGTTTTTAAACAGTTGTTTGAAATAAACAATGATAACTCAGTGGTTTAATAAAAACAAAAAGGCCAAGAATCAGCTCTAGCGTTATCATAGCTTTGTCCTTCTATGGCCACTTAGAGCAACGGTGAACTCTCAGGTATAAGTGCAGATTTTAGTGGATTTGTTTCATTTCATGATTATTTTTGATATTTTTATCATAGAAAACATATCTGTAAATATGCACGTTCTCATATCCCTGACTCATGTGCTCACTCTGAAACCGGTCCTGGGCCTGGGCAGAGGTGCCTGGTGTCTGGTGTGTCTTCGTGTGCAGGATGAACTCATAGCTGCAGCAGAAGGGGGCCTGGCTGTTAACGATGATTGCCTCAGGGTGAGATGAAACCACTCCTGTTTCATAAGGACATCTCGGTCTGTGAAGGAAGATAAGGGGACTACCTGTGTGAGGGCACCTGGGAGCAAGTCAGGACCCTGACACCCCAGAACTGCCCACCCCGGGGAGGTATTTTGCTGATGATCCAACCCGGCTATTTTTATGTGATTATATTTGTTTCTTTGAGAAATGGATTATTTCCTGCCATTCTTGTAAATGAGGATGTCACAGTCATCAGAGACTGCTGCCCTCCAATGTGAGCCACCGGTACCCTCTTAGGCTACAAACAGTTTTCAGTCACTTTTGGCCACGAGCACAGTTGATCTGGAAAGACTGAGCATGTGTGGCTCAGGATGATTGGACTGTAAACTTGAGGTAGCATCTCATCTGATCCTGGCTAAGCCGATCCTCCACATTTCCGAACTTGCTAGAAGGTTCCGGAATCTCCAGGGTAAGGGTGGCTGGAGAGAGGAAACCCCGCTGGGGTTCAGGGGCTTTCTGCTGTTGCATCTCTAGGCCCCTCGAATGTGCTCTGGGTAGATTTGGTTTTCAGTGGCCCCTACAGCCCCTGGGTGACCTGTGGAATTTCAGGCCTCTGTGTCCCTCCCCTTCCACCAGTGTGGAGGACAGCCTCTCTGTCTCTCACCCTGTAAGTTTCCTTGGTGGGGGACTCAGACCCAGGCCACAGTGTCCTGACTGTAGACGGCACTTGTCATGCTCTCAGAGTGGTCCCTCTGGGCCTAGGATCCGGCAGCGTCACCCTCCCTCACCCATCAGGCACCCCAAGGCATTTTGAATTCGACTTGCACAATTTTAATTGCATGAGCCATTTTGGAAAACAAACAAACAAAAGACTTTACCCTTGATCTTCCCTCCCGCTTATTTTTTATTCATTTATTTATTTATTTATTTTTTTTAGAAATCTAGGGAAGGGCTTTGAAGTGTCCTAGAGCCTTGCAGTGGGAAGGGGTGGAATTCCTCTGTCTGGGCTCAGCAGGCTTCTCTGTCAGGAGCAGATGGATTGGGGCACCCGCAACAATAGCAGCAAATGCAGCCCAGTCCTCTCCTTTGATGTGCGAAGATTAAACATCGTGTCAAGTGAGCGCTGGAAGCTGGACTGAAATGTGATAATATGGAAGCCTGATACCTTAGGGCCAAAGCCTTATAAAGATAAAAATCAGATTATTAATGACAGTTTCCAGTTTAAAAAAAAAAGCCTTAAGATGTGTTTGATCAGCAGGTTCCAGGCAGACACCCCTGCTTGCGAACACGTGCAGACCACATGCTTGCAAATGGAAAAGACCCAGTCTGGAAAGCAAAGGCTTTGGGAGCAGACTGGCCTGGAGAGCTGGGAGTCCTCATTGCCTCCACAGGAGGTTTGGCGAGAAGCCAGGGCCACTACCGAGAGGCCACCCCTCCAGGCATGTCGCTCTCTGAGGGTGCCTGTGTGCTCTTTCCAGCCGTCGCGGAATCTCTGTGCAGAGATCCGAGTCTGGCTGCAGCCCCTGCCTGGAGGCTGTAGGGGGTGAGGGCAAGCATCTTTCACATGGGGAAGAGACAGGTTTCTGCAAATCCCCTTCTATCTGATGTGTTCTTCTAGGAAGCTTATTTGCAGTGGATGGGGGGATTGAAATTTGAGGAACCCCCATGGGATGGGGTTTCACTGGCTACCCTGGACCTAGAAAGCCTGTCCAAGATGTGTTTGCAAGAAGGCATGTTCTGTTCTCCAGCTGAGATACTTTCAGTTAGGTGGTACACGAGGCACGTGGGGAAAAGGTCTCTGGAACTGTGAGGGGGAGGGGTGGACTTCAGACTGAGTGAGGCTCCCAGTGGGCGTGTGATGTGGGCCTCAGTTTTCTCAGCTATAACTGCAGAGGGTCAACCCACATGATGACCCTGGTCCTCTGCCCTCTTGGCCATTAGTTATCGACACCTCAGTGTAAGTAGTGGCTAGCATCACTTTTGGGGGGTGAGACTTGGTACGGCACTCAGATTAAAAGGGACTGGAAGGAAAGTTTCTAAGTACAAGGATCTGCCTGGGCTGCAGGTTTTTGAGAGTCCTGGTCAGGTAGCAGGATGACAGGAGAGGGATTGGAAGCCAAAGCACAGGTGTGTGAGGTGGGTGAGGTTCCAGGTGTCAGGGTTATTATCATCCTCTGGGTGGAGTGTTTCTCCATCGGAGCTTTATCACACTCCCAGGGGACACACAGACCCTGTCTCATTTGTCTTGGATGAGTAAATCAAGGATCAGAGAGGTTGGATATCTTAAATCAGAATTTTTAATCCCAGCCTCTTGAGTCTAAGCTAGGTCTTGTGACCACAGAACATTTAATTTATCACTTGGATCAATCCAATTGCAAAGCCCACTCCTGGTGTTGGCCCCTGGCTGCCCCTTTTCACTTTGGGTGGTGGTTTAGTCACTAAGTCATATCTGACTTTTGTGACCCCATGGACTGTACTCCAATAGGCTCCTCTGTCCATGTCATTTCCCAGGCAAGAATATTGGAGTGGGTTGCCATTTCCTTCTCCAGGGAATCTTCCTGACTGAGGGATTTTCACCACTGATGGTGTGCAAAGGCAGCCTGGCCAAATGAGGGATTTGAGAGACTCCTGAACAATCTGTGGGCTTCCCTGGTGGCTCAGGTGGTAAAGAATCTGCCTGCAATGTGGGAGACCTGGGTTCAATCCCTGGATTGGGAAGATCCCCTGGAGAAGGGAGCAATGACCCACACCAATATTCTGGCCTGGAGAAGTTCATGGACAGAGGAACCTGGTGGGCAGTTCATGGGGTCTCAGAGTCAGACAGAACTGAGAGACTTTCACTTTCACTGAACAGCCTATTCACTCAGGGGAGATGGTACTGGCCTGTCAAGGCCACCTATGGAGATGTAGGGGCCATGGCACCAACTGCATGGTGGTTCCAAGGACAGATGATAGGATGCTGGTATAGCATCACGGATCAGACTCAGAGGCTGCTTCCCAGTGTTCTGTCCCTCTTCTGGTCAGTGAAGGTGGGCAGGCAGCACACTTCCTCTGGAGATGCTGGATGGCTTGAACTAATGTATGATTGCTGAGTCTCGACCTGGCATGGCAAAATGCCCTCAAATGGTGGTGGCTACTGAATACTCATTGATTATATGACAGTTAGTGTGTGGGCTGGAAAGCAGAGCAGAGGTGTGGATGTTGGATTAAAGGCTTCTTGAGCACAGAGCAGTGCCTTCGTACCTTGCAGAATTGTTCTCAGGCGGATACTGATGGGCACGCCCACACAGAGTCCTCCATGCATCCAAGGCAGAAGCAGGCCGAGCATGGATGATCTCTAGCAACTGCCTACATCTGCATGTCACAGGAAGTTAGGCTGGTCCTTGAGGATGTAGGAGGGTGCGTGGGATGGAAAGCCACTTGATCGGCAATGATGACTCATCCTAGGAAGAAATGGGCCAGGGATGGAGGATGGACAATATTGGTCATCTGTATCCTCTTGGTTGGAATGTAAGTGATGAGAGTTCAGCCTACTTATGCACTTATGACTGTTCTTGCCCCCATGAAATCACTGTGCAAATGAGAAAGGGTAGATCTTTTGCTCCTCTGGAGAATCCTGCTGTCAGCTGGACTTGAGAAGCTGCCCACAAATGTGATATTCCAAGTCCTGAAGAAATCTATATTGACCCATTTCTGCCTGTCACTGTCACATTGCATCCTACAGCCCTCAAGGACTCCAATCCAATCCACCCTTGAACACTGGGTTTTGAGCAATCGGGTCCTTTTCAGAGGTCTGGTCTTCCTATGAGGGCTGTGGCTCCTGCACCAGCTCTCTGCCCATCTCCTGGCAGTGTTTTCTCAGAAGTATTGCTATTTCTGGCCCACGGTGGATCATACATTTCTCCTGGGCAGATGGATGTAGCGAGTCTCACTGTAGATGCGCTAGATTTTGTTACTGTACCCCGTGTGTGATGCCGGCTTTAGGGAGAGGTCTTCACATTTCTTTTTCAAAGGTGAATGAAGAGGGACTTCCCTGGTGGTCCAGTGGCTAAGACACTGTGCTTCCATTGCAGGGGGCACCGGTTCAATCTCTGGTCAGGGAGCTAAGATTCTGCATGCCATGCGGCACAGCCAAAAATAAAAAGGTGAATTAGGAATGTTCCCAAGCTCTGCTTGATGCCCATTTACCCAGAAGCACACACATCAAGCATGGAGACCCATGACTAAGCAGCAGCTTCACAAGGTCTGCACTGTTTTCCCACAATATGTTCAAAAGGAGTGGGAGTTGCAGCCTAGATCCTGGACCTTCTCACAGCACAGGGGAGGGGAGGTGCCTGTCTCTCTGTTCTGCCTGCCTCCAGGTATTCACATTCAATCTGCAGCCAAGTCTCTTTCTGTGTTGAAAAAGGGCTGAAAAACTATAGTCACAGTCACATTGTCACAATGAATCATAGATGTGGGTCATGTCTTGGGACAGGTAAACAGGGCCACAGTTCACGTGACACTAGAGCTAGCTGGCCCTGGGTGAAGCTTGCATGATGAGACTTGACCTCACCTCCCACTCCACACCTCAGGGTCACCTGCTAGGATACTCTCCTCTCATCGGGTCCCTTCCTAATCAGGCTACATTTTGAAAATTATGCTTATGCATTTCCTTCTATACTTCATCTATAATAAAAAAAAAGTGGGGTGGGTGGAGAGGAATAAACTAAAATATAAGGATTGACATACATACTATTGTATGTAAAATAGATAACTAATAAGGACCTGCTGTATAGCACAGGGAACTCTACTCATTACTCTGTAAGGGCCTAAGGGAAAAGAATCTAAGAAAAGGGTGGATACAGGTATATGTATAACAGATTCACTTGACTACACAGCAGAAACTAACACAACATAATCAACTATACTCCAATAAAAATTGTTATACAAGTTTTTAAAAAGTGGATTTCCAAAACTCAGGTCAGATGGACTCAGATGGCCTAAAAATGTGTCTAAGAATGAACAAATCTCCGTATTCCTTAGCTATAAAATTCCACCCATCAGCCAAGTTGTCCATGTTATTATTGGTGTTGGAGAAGACTCTTGAGAGTCCCTTGGACTTCAAGGAGATCCAACCAGTCCATCCTAAAGGAAATCAGTCCTGAATATGCACTGGAAGGAATGATGCTAAAGCTGAAACTCCGATACTTTGGCCACCTGATTTGAAGAACTGACTCATTGAAAAAGACCCTGAGGCTGGGAAAGATTGAAGGCAGGAGGAGAAGAGGATGACAGGATGAGATGGTTGGATGGCATCATCGACTCAATGAACATGAGTCTGGGTGAGCTCTGGGAGCTGGTGATGGACAGGGAGGCCTGGCATGCTGCAGTCCATGGGGTTGCAAAGAGTCGGACATGATTGAGCGACTAAACTGAACTGGTGGAGAGTAGTCTGCTAGGCTCCTCTGTCCATAGGATTTTCCATGCAAGAATACTGGAGAGGATTGCCATTTCCTTCTCCGGAGGATCTTCCCAGCCCAGGAATCAAACTCACGGCTCCTGCATTGGCGGCTGGATTCTTTACCACTGAGCCACCTGGGAAGCCATATCCTATAACAAGAAGGTACTTCCAGGCCAGCCAACCACAGAGCCCTCCACACACATTCTGCTCCAGTCTGGTTTCTCTTTTTTCTTCTCTAATTTGAGTCTGGTGGGTTGGTTGCAGGATCAGTATTGGTGACAGTCTCCCTTGCTACTAAACTGATGCAATACACTTGCCTCTAACTGTGAACGGTCAAGTGACGC
>SJYC01013893.1:0-25323 GCA_006408675.1 Madoqua kirkii | reverse complement strand
TCACTGACTCGATGGATGTGAGTCTGAGTGAACTCCAAGAATTGGTGATGGACAGGGAGGCCTGGCATGCTGCGATTCATGGGGTCGCAAAGAGTTGGACATGACTGATTGAATGAACTGGGTGCAAGACCATCCCCATGTCCCCTCAGAAGCCAGGTTCAAGTTCAGGTTATCACCTGGACTTCTGGAACAGACTGAATATAGGTTTCCTAAGTCTAGCAAACTAATCCGTAGAATTTGATTAGTTTGCTAGAATGACTAGATTACTAGCTTACTGATTTATTATAAAAGGACATAACTCAGGAATATGTGTAAGGGGGATGGAGGTTCTATGCCCCTCTGAGTGTGTCTTTCTCCCCAAATCTCCAAGTGTTCAGCAATTGGGAAACTCTCTGTAGCTCTTCTTTTGGGCTTTTATAGAGGCTTCATTACACAGGCATGATGGAGTCTTTCACTGGCCAATGGCAATTAAACTCAACTCCCAATCAACCTGTCTCCCCTTCCAAGTCAGGGGGACTGTGGGACTGAAAATTCCAATTCTCTAATCACTCGGTTGGCTCTGCCTTCCCACTGTCCCGCACCACCTTGACCAGCCTCATCCTTAGGCAACCTAGGGGCTTTTCCAAAATCATCTTGTTAAGGTAATAACACATCTTTGTCACTCTCAGAGCCCAGTGCTAGAAAAAGGGATGGAAGACCATGTAAATATTCCTTTAAAAAAAAATATATATATATTAAAAAATTTTTTTAATATGCTGGATCTTTGTTTTATTGCACAAGTTTCTCATTGCAGTGGCCTCTCCTGTTGCAGAGTCCAGGCTCTAGGTGTGTGGGCTCAGTAGCTGTGGTTCATGTGCTTGGTTGCCCCATGGCACGTGCAATCTTCCCAGACCAGGGATCTAACCTATGTCCTCTGCATTGGCATGCAGATTCTTAATCAGTGGACCACCAGGCAAGTTCTGTATGTTTAATTATAATCACAATATCAATAAGCCTTGCCACATGGCTATGTTAGAGGTGGGAAAGGTTTTTTAAAAATAAAACAGGTGTATGGACTGGTATTTTGACAGTCCAGCCCTCACAACTGAGGGTCCCAGGAGAGGCAGTGATGATGGAGAGAGCAGTCCCACTCCTGGTTCCTTGAGCAACAAGATCTGAGGATCCCCACTTCAAAGAACTGGGCTCCTTGTGCCTCATCTGCACCTGTGTTTTGGACCCCAGATCCCATTTGTTCCATCACTCTGTTAGGCAAAACACACTGACAGAAACTGCTCACCTTGGCCAGCAACCATGGTAACCATTTATGTGAGTTATTTTACGACCGGAGGTCCTGGTAAGGAACATGAAACTAACCAGCCCCCACCAACTGAAAGAGCTCAGAAAAGGTCAAAAGGAGATGCCATGTGTCCTAACACCTCCCAGAATATTTCTTGCTGTCATCCATCTTGGCCAAGCAATGTATATGCCATCAGGAATGACCCTGAGTCAGAATGACTGGCCAAAGAAAACCCAGAAACTAATCCCATCACCATAAAAGCCAAGGCTGCAAGCCATGTGACAGAGCAGTCCTTCTGGGCTCCCTTACCCTCCTGCTGGGCACCTCTTCCTAAGCAAATCTCTTACTTTGTCAGCATGCATGTCTTCTAGGACAATTCATTTTGAGTGTTATGCAAGAGCCCATTCTCGGGCCCTGAAAGGGGTTCCCCTTCCTGCAAAGCTCCCCTGCTGCCTCATCTATTTCAATGTCTGCATGGGTGAGTTTAGGATCAGCTACCCAAATAATGTGAACAGAGAAGGGAGAGTCCAGATTCAAAGATAAATATTGCCTTTACCCATAGTTATTGCTCCTTTATCTTTACTTGGAGTCATAAATTTTTTGTTTCTCTTGTTTGCACGAGTGCCCCATACAGTAGGCATTCTCATTCAGTTCAGTTCAGTCGCTCTCAGTCGTGTCTGATTCTTTGCGACGCCACGAATCGCAGCACGCCAGCCCTGTCCATCACCAACTCCCAGAATTCACTCAGACTCATGTCCATCGAGTCAGTGATGCCGTCCAGCCATCTCATCCTTGGTCATCCCCTTCTCCTCCTGCCCCCAATCCCTCCCAGCATCAGAGTCTTTTCCAATGAGTCAACTCTTCGCATGAGGTGGCCAAAGTACTGGAGTTTCAGCTTTAGCATCATTCCTTCCAAAGAACACCCAGGGCTGATCTCCTTCAGAATGGACTGGTGGGATCTCCTTGCAGTCCAAGGGACTCTCAAGAGTCTTCTCCAACACCACAGTTCAAAAGCATCAATTCTTTGGTGCTCAGCTTTCTTTACAGTCCAACTCTCACATCCGTACATGACCACTGGAAAAACCATAGCTTTCACTTAGATACATTTAATTGTTCACGGAACAGAGGCTCAGAGAGGTAGAACTCAGATTCCTTGGGACATTCCACACATCACAGGCTGAGTGAGAGTCAGAATGAGATAGAACTCAAATTCTGACTATCTCGAATGTGTTCTGTAACTGAAAGCAAAGTTCAGACCTTTTCCCTATGCATTTGATACTTTAATTATGATGTCAAGAAGGGGCCTGTGGGGCTCCTGGGTACAAAGACTTCTGTGACTCCCATTTCTTTGATTATAGGAAAGAGCCTTCAGTCTCCATGACCTTCCTTGAGTTCCGAGGGGGCAGATTCAAGCAACTTGCTAACTAGGGAAGGGACGGGATGCAGAGACAAGAGAGACAAATAGTCAAGAGAAACAATAGTGATGGCTTGGGGCAAGGTCTTGGTTCTCATAAAAGGATATACACAGCAATATCACTCTTTTGCAAATACTGAAACCCTCTCTAGGTGGGAAAAGTTAGTGATCAACAGTGGTATCTGCCCATAAGCATGTAGGCCTCCAGACAGGTTGGAACCTGAAGGTTGACGATGCTGACTCTTACCTCACCATCAACCCAACAGAAGAACGCAAGACCATCACAGCTTTGATCCTTATGACCTGCCTGCCTTTAAGACCTCTCCCTAGTCCCCAGGGAGGGACAACACAGTTCTTGAGGCCTTAACCTACTGTGCTTTCTCTTTGACTGGCAAAGAAATAAAACCACTCTTTCTTTCTTCTCCAAAACTCTGTTTCCATATTTCTGTTCAGCATTGGTGCACAGAGAACCAGGATTTTGGCATCAATTATAGTGATACTTCAGTGTACAGCCCAATTCTTTAATCTATAGTAATACAGAGAGTATACAAGTCACCATCAAGAATCTCAGTGAGTTGACCTGCAATGTTCCCAGTTTTGGAAAGATGTAAAGGGCAAAGAAGAGAATTTCCAGTGACGTCCCATCCCTGTCACTCACCTCATGCCTTCCAGAGCTCTAAGATTACAAAATGAGATTTTTTTCTTTCAGTGAAAAGGCTCTGGGGTTCCTGCAAGTTTCTTGGATGCCACTGGAAATACATTTAGGTTCGGACATTCTCTTCTGGCATATTTTAGAGCTGATTTGGACCTCAAGGACTGAAACAGAGGGGTTCTGCATAATTTTCAGTTTTAAAAAATAATGCATTCTTGGAGTCTGCAATGGTTTGCAATTATAATCAGATCAGTATCAGTTTCTGGAGAACAGCTGTCTGGAGGGGAGGACTGTTAGGAAGTGCACATATTTTGAGTGTTGTCTTTGCTAGGAAGTGTCCTGTCTATTGTGATCTTTTGCTATTTCCCCACGAGCCTCAAACAGAGTTGTGTTGTGTTGGTTTTATGGGGCATGTGTAGGTTTTCCCATGTGGAGTGGTATCAGCTGATACCCTTCTATGACATGTGCTCTGGAAGCAGAACTGACTGTGATTGGAAGATCTGATGGAGAATTAGACAGCAATATCTTATTTCTGGTTGATGGCAACAAACCTGAGACATTGCCATATCTTTTATTTCATGGCAGAGATTTGTTACGCAGGTTTGAGTGCCTGAAACACAGTGAAACCAAACAAGTGAAACATAAGAATTTGGAGCAGAGAAATGTTACTGCAAGGCCAAGCAAGGAGAACTGGTGGCTGATGCTCGAAATACCCTGAACTTTCTGATGCTTTTCACAGAGAAGTTTCCATAGGCAAAGTTTGAGGTCAGGATCACAAGGGTGTGTGACTTTTTTCTGATTGGTTAGTGGTGAGGTAACAAGGCAGTGTTCCAGAAATCTTGTGCTCAGTTTGAAGTTACCATCCATCACTTGGGTGGGGGCCTTAGTTTCTGCAGAAGAACTCGAAGGTATTGTTATGCATATTATTTCGGGAGGAACCAGGACCCCGCCTCATTGCTGCAGTAGTGTTTCCAGACCATTCCTCCTTTGTTTCTGCATCTCCTGCCTTCCCTGATTAGCAACTGTCACAGAATCTGCCCTACAGAACTCTGAGAAGGTCAAAGAGGCTGAAAGAAACCTACAGACAGGAACACGGAAAGGATTTGTACCTAGGAGGGCCTTCAAAGCGTCCTGCTGGGTTTCAGATTCATGCTACAAAATACATTAAAAAGATGTTTCTAGAGGACAGTTCAGTTCAGTTCAGTCGCTCAGTCGTGTCCGACTTTTTGCGACCCCATGAACCTCAGCACACCAGGCTTCCTTGTCCACCACCAAATCCTGGAGCCTGCCCAAACTCCTCTCCATTGAGTTGGTGATGTCATCCAACCATCTCATCCTCTGTTGTCCCCTTCTCCTCCTGCCTTCAATCTTTCCCAGCATCAGGGTCTTTTCCAATGAGTCAGCTCTCTGCATCAGGTGGCCAAAGTATTGGAGTTTCAGCCTCAACATCAGTCCTTCCAATAAACATCCAGGACTGATCTCCTTTAGGATGGATGGACTGGATCTCCTTGCAGTCCAAGGGACTCCAGAGTCTTCTCCAACATCACAGTTCAAAAGCATCAATTCTTTGGTGCTTAGCTTTCTTTATAGTCTAACTCTCACATCCATACATGACCACTGGAAAAACCATAGCCTTGACTAGATGGGCCTTTGTTGGCAAAGTAATGTCTCTGCTTTTTAACATGTTGTCTAGGTTGGTCATAACTTTCCTTCCAAGGAGTAAGCGTCTTTTAATTTCATGGCTGCAGTCATCATCTGCAGTGATTTTGGAGCCTCTCAAAATAAAATTTGTTACTGTTTTCAGTGTTTCCCCATCTATTTCCCATGAAGTGATGGGACCAGATACCATGATCTTAGTTTTCTGAATACTGAGTTTTAAGCCAACTTTTTCACTCTCCTCTTTCACTTTCATCAAGAGGCTCTTTAGTTCTTCTTCACTTTCTGCCATAAGGGTGGTGTCATCTGCATTTCTGAGGTGATTGATATTTCTCCTGGCAATCTTGATTCCAGCTTTTATGTAAGCTTCATCCAGCGCAGCGTTTCTCATTATATACTCTGCATACAAGTTAGTAAGCAGGGTGACAATATACAGCCTTGACGTACTCCTTTCCCAATTTGGAACCAGTTTATCATTCCATGTCCAGTTATAACTGTTGCTTCCTGATCTGCATATAGGTTCTCAAGAGGCAGGTCAGGTGGTCTGGTATTCCCATCTCTTGAACAGTTTTTCACAGTTTGTTGTGATGCACACAGTTAAACACTTTGGCACAGTCAATAAAGCAGAAATAGATGTTTTCCTGAAAGTCTCTTGTTTTTTCCATGATCCAGTGGATGTTGGCAATTTGATCTCTGGTTCCTCTGTCTTTTCTGAAACCAGCTTGAACATCTGGAAGTTCACCGTTCATGTACTGTTGAAGCCTGGGTTGGAGAATTTTGATCATTACTTTACTAGTGTGTGAGATGAATGCAATTATTCGGTAGTTTGAGCATTCTTTAGCATTCCCTTTCTTTGGAATCAGAATGAAAACTGACATTTTCCAGTCCTGTGACCACTGCTGAGTTTTCCAAATGTGCTGGCATATTGAGTGCTGCACTTTCACAGCACCATCTTTTAGGATGTGAAACAGTTCAACTGGAATTCCATCACCCCTACTAGCTTTGTTTGTAGTGATGCTTCCTAAGGCCCATTTGACTTTGCATTCCAGGATGTCTGGCTCTAGATGAGTGATCATATCATCATGATTATCTAAGTCATGAAGATCTTTTTTGTATAGTTCTTCTGTATATTCTTGCCACTTTTTCTTAATATCTTCTGCTTCTGTTAGGTCCATATCATTTCAGTCCTTTACTGTGCCCATCTTGCATGAAACATTCCCTTGGTATCTCTAATTTTCTTGAAGAGATCTCCAGTCTTTCCCATTCTATTGTTTTCCTCTATTTCTTTGCCCTGATCACTGAGGAAAGCTTTCTTACCTTTCCTTGCTATTTTTTGGAACTCTGCATTCACATGGGTATATCTTTCCTTTTCTCCTTTACCTTTAGCTTCTCTTCTTTTCACCACTATTTGTAAGGTCTCCTCAAATAACCATTTTGCCTTTTTGCACTTCTTTTTCTTGGGGATGGTCTTGATCCCTGTTTCCTGTACAATATCACAAGCCTCTGTCCATAGTTCATCAGGCACTCTATCAGATCTCATCCTTTGAATCTGTTAGGTAGGTAGAATAGGGAAATGGAGTCCAAAATGGTGGTGGCTAAAAAACAAGGAAGGTCAAAGGAAGGTCCGAGGACCAGAGTGAAGATTTCAGGGGGAACAAACAGCACTCCTGGCTAAGCCCAATTTGCATAGGGCGGGCCCAGGTGGAAGAAAACATATAAAAGGATGAGCCAAAGCGCTCTCTGGCTCTCTCTCTCTCTCCCGCATGTGTGTGCTCTTTCTCTCTCTCTCCCATTTTCCTGCTATCTTCTAAATAAAATAGAGCTGTAACACTGATTTGCCTAAGAGCTATAACACGGTTTGTCCAAGACTTGAGAGCTGTGATGTGCCGAGGGCTCTAATGTCCATTGCTCCAAATCTTTGTTGTGACGAGACAAAGAACCGGGGAACATACACTCGTGTGACAAATCTATTTCTCACTCTGCTGTTTAATTGTAAAGGATTTGATTTGGGTCATATCTGAGTGGTCTAGTGGTTTTCCCTACTTCAATTTAAGTCTGAATTTTGCAATAAGGAGTTCATGCTCTGAGCCACAGTCAGCTCCTGGTCTTGTTCTTGTTGACTGTATAGAGCTTCTCCATCTTTGGCTGCAAAGAATAAAATCAATCTGATTTCAGTATTGGCCATCTGGTAATGTCCATGTGTAGAGTCTTCTCTTGTGTTGTTGGAAGAGGGTGTTTGCTATGACCAGTGCATTCTCTTGGCAAAACTTTATTAGCCTTTGCTCTGCTTCATTCTGTACTCCAATGCCAAATTTGCTTCTTGACTTTCAACTTTTGCATTCCAGTCTCCTATAATGAAAAGGATGTCTTTTTTGGGTGTTAGTTCTAGAAGGTGTAAGAAACGCCGTGGGAAGAAAAAGCCACCTCTAAGGACCGTCCATGGAAACCTTTATTGGGCGGTCCCTCTCGGGCAGACTCCCGGCGGGGAGCGGGGAAGGGAAGGGAGTCTGCGAGGAATGGTGGCTGGGAAAGGGGTTTTATAGTCAGGGCTGGCGTTCAAGCCAGGTCCTCCCACATAAGGTAGGAAGTGCGGGCTGTAGTGGTGATTGGCACTTGATTGAGCCAGGCCATGGGGTTGGTTCCCAGAAGTTTGGTCCGCTTCCGGTTCCTGTTTGGGCGATGGCCAACCGCCGGGACCTTTCAGGACACTTTCCTGGGGCTTTTCGTCGCGACATGCCCGAACATGCCCGACTATGCTTGACCTTTCAGAAGGTATTGTAGGTCTTTATACAACCATTCAACTTCTGCTTCTTCAGCATTACTGGTCGGGGCATAGACTTGGATTACTCTGATATTGAATGGTTTGCCTTGAAAATGAGCAGAGATCATTTTGTCCTTTTTGAGACTGCATCCAAGTACTGCATTTCTCTGAGAGACTCATAGCTCTCATAGGTCTGAGAGACTGCTCCAAAGTGGCAGTGGAGGAAGATCAACATACAAGATTTTAGTGAAGGGGGAGGTCAATACCATGAAGCACTCATTTTACAAAAGGTTTTTTGTTATTCATGAGGATCTGATGTCATCATTAAGGAATTTAGTGCTTCTCTGGTTATGAGGAGATGCAAGGATTGAGATAAAATCTGTTCATAAAAACATCCAACTATCTAAAGACCTGTCCCATGGGATTCCCTGGAGCACAAAGTGCCTCATTCCACCCTGAACTTCCTCGGGGGTTGTTGAAGGTTAGCAGCTCTAGCAGCATGGGGTTCAATCTCTGTAGAGTCAAATGGCAAATGCTTTTGTTGGTCAGTCAGCGGCAATGCTCTTGGTAAGTGCCAATTTGTAGTTGACTAGCTGTTGAGCTTGAAACCTGAAATTTGTTGTACAGCCAATTTGACTGATTCCTGGAAAATATCTGCTAAATCCTTGGAATTTCCAGTGTTTTTCTTATTTGAGGTGGGCCTCCAACCACTCTTGCAATTATGCTAATAAGATGACTCACGATGGGGGATGGTCACACTTGGAAGAACCACTATACCATAAGATTAGAGCACTGGGGCTTTGAGCCTAACGCTCGTGAAACCCTGTATTTTAGGCTGGGACTTGGACTCATATGCCTGTTCTTTTAACTGAGATCACACACCTGGTCTCAGGACTTAATGAGTCTCAGGTTCTTGATGTTTCATTGCAGAAAGAATTCAGTGTGAGACAAAGTGATATGTAAAAAGTGGGTTTATTTAGAGAGAAACACCCACTGCAGACATAGTATGGGCCATCTCAGAGGTGAGAACAGCATCAGGGTATGGGAGTGCCAGTTTTTTATAGGGGTGAGTAAATTCATAGGTTAATCAGTGGGAGGAGTATTTCAGCTATTTTGGGCAAGGAGTCAGAATTTCCAGGAATTGGAAGACCACCCACATTTTGGTCTTTGATGTTGGCCTCAGAACTGTCATGGCACATGTGGGTGTGTCTTTTAGCTTGCTGATTCTTTACAATGAGTGCATATTGAGGCTCAAGGTCTAGTGGAAGTCAACTCATCTGCCATCTTGGACCTATTTGGTTCTAGTCAGTTTATGTTGTGTCCTCAGGCTATGAAATTAAAAGGTGATTGCTCCTTGAAATAAAAGCTATAGCAAATCTAGACAGCATAAGGGCAGAGACATCACATTGCCAACAAAGGTCCACACAGACAAAGCTATGGTTTTACCAGTAATTATGTATAGATGTGAGAGCTGGATCATAGAGAAGGCTGATTGCTGAAGACTTGATGCCTTCAAACTACAGTGCTGGAGAAGATTCTCGAGAGTCTCTTGGAGAGCAAGGGGATCAAACCAGTCAATCCTAAAGGAAATCTACTCTGAATATTCTTTGGAAGGACTGATTCTGAAGCTGAAGCTCCAATACTTTAGTCACCTGATGTGAAGAGTTGATTCATTGAAAAGACCCTGATGCTGTGAAATATTGAGAAGGAGAACAGGGCAACAGAGAATGAGAGGATTGGATGGCATCACTGACTCGATGGACGTTAGTTTGAGCAAGCTCCAGGAGAATGCAAAGAACAGGGAAGTTGCAGCCCATGGGGTTGCAAAGAATCAGACATGACTGAGCTACTGAACAACAATGACAACCTCAGGCTAGATCATTCTTTTAGAGGGTATGCCCTGCCCCATTCCCTCCTGTTTCACTAGCAACTCAACCTCTGGGAATAGAGGCAGATGGAGACTGACTCAACCTCAGGGCCATTCTCGCAATTAAACCTACATGTGGAGACTTCAGTAGAAAACACTCACCTGAAGTTGGATCCGCTTCCATGTGCTGGGAAGGGATGGATTCTGAGAACATGGAAGCTTTCTGTCTGGGAGACCCCACCACAGGCCCCCTACATCCTTTGGCTGGTCTTGAGTCACACTTTTATAAGAAAATGGCAATCTTAATAAAGTGCTGTCCTGAATTCTGCAAGTTGTTCTAGTAAAGCATTGAAATTGAGGGTGCCAAAGGAACTGCTGAATTTGTAGCAGGCTGGTCACAATAGCAAGGGCCCTGGAGGCCTCCGAGTTTTCAGCTGCCAATAGCAGTGAAGGCAATTGTATAGAGGATGGTGTTTCAGCTGGTAAAGTCTGACTTCATGCTGGTAGCCAGTGTGTCACAATTGCTCTGCAGCCTGGGATCTCTCAGGGTCAAGAAGCCATGGCCAAACACTGTCTCTTAAAATGCTCTTCATCAGGTTATTTAAGTCTGTAGGTTAAACTGCTAGAAACTGTAAATATATATAGTAAGAGAAAACATGGTTCTGATAGTAATCTATAAGTTGTTGATGAGCCTCAGATTCTAAGATCAGCGCTGTGGGGATTTGGCATCAGTACTAGACCACCCCCATTGGGTTTTATTGCCTCTTCCCAGAGCTCCTTCTGCTCTTGTTTATTCCTGTGTTTGAACTCTCATCACACCTTACATGCACCTTCCTTTTTTCCCCAACCTCTGCTGCACAGGGTGAAGGACAGGTTTTGTTTACCTTAGTAACCCTGCTGAAAACAGGGAACTGTATGCTAGAGGGTGTGGTTCTGCAAAGACTCCACGAACAATGCAGTTTGCCCAGAAAGGAATCCCACTTCATAGACCCAGCACTGTAGTTTACCATTGTGTGTGCTGCTGAACCCCTCAATCATCTTAGCACCTCGCCTCTGAAAGCTCAATGGACCTGAGGCAGGTGAGGTCTGGGCTTGGTCTTACACCCCTGCAACCTATGCTGGTGGGTCACTTCTTGACAGAGCATCACAGGGAGTTCTTTGTGGCTCTGGGTCACTATTCAAAGCCCTTTTAAAGAATCAGTTTCAAAGGGGAAGAGCAAGATAGCAGTGGGGGTTAAGAAGTACAAACTACTATGTATAAAATAAGCTCCAAGGATATATTATAAAACATAGGGAATATAGCCAATATTTTATAATAACTATAAATGGAATATGGAGGCCTCCCTGGTGGCTCAGACTGTAAAGTATCTGTCTGCAATGTGGTAGAACTGGGTTTGATCCCTGGGTCGGGAAGATCCCCTGGAGGCATGCAAACCCACTCTAGTATTCTTGCCTGGAACATCCCATGGACAGAGGATCCTTGTGGGCTACAGTCCATGGGGTTGCAAAGAGTCAGACGCAACTGAGCGACTAACAAACGCACACAAACATAAATGGAGTGTAAGCTTTAAAAGTTGTGAACCATCTTGTTGTACACCTGAAACTTATATTGCACATCAATCTTACTTCAATAAAAATTGAAAAAGAACTGAGGGTTTTAGCCTCACCTTTCCTGATTCCTGTCCTTTTTATTTCTGCTCCTAGTCATCATCCTGCTGAAGCTGACAGTTCAGGAAGAGAGACGATTAGATACAAGTGTTTTTCCTGCCAACGCCTCCTGGGGAATGTTCATGAACATCCTCGGCCAGACGAGCTCCCTTCTCTGCTGCAGATTGTTTTCTGCTATCAAATGTTCAGCCAGCTGTGGCAGCTGGAGTTCAAAGCTGTCCCCTTGCAACAGAGTGTGTCCTTGGTGGGCTTTCTGGAGAACAGATAAACGCCTGACAGTATGTGGCCCTCCAGGCAGCAGCCCTGTGTTGGCTTTTTCAAGGCAAATAAGAATCTACCAGAAAGAGTGATAAATCCTCCCGACATTGAGCCCTAAACCTTGGTTTTCACAAACTTGCTTCTGTAGAGTGGGGTGTCATAATCTGAGCGTTTGCTCAGCCAGAGCTATTCCTCTGTGATGAACCCAGAGAGGGCCAAGTGTGGTGTGCCCTGTGCAAGACCCAGGCCTCTGACCTCAGCAGCTTTCAAGAAGACTTAATGTGGTTGTGATCTATCTGCCTGCATATTTGATCCTATAAACTGATAGTTGGTATAGAATGACCCTTGAGTTGGAGCTGGGGGACACAGTGGAACTGTCAGAATTGAATTATACAGATATAATAATGGCCAGATATGGTTAAGTGAAAAGCGCAACTAAGTGGTTGGGTAGAAAAGTCTTGTCACCTGGGGTTGGACTTTTCCAGATCATCTGGGTGTGGCCAGCATGCATGGAACTTCATAGGAGGTGGGCCTGGGGCCTTGAGTCATGCCAGCCCACCCTCCTGCTCCACACCCTGTAAGAAAGGTTGGCAACGATTCCAGCTGATGGGCTGATGCAGATAGAACAACTCAGCCCAGAGGCAGCTTCTGCATGGTGGCAGACACATCTCCTGTCACATGTCATCACGGGCCTCTCTCAGTGGATGGCAAGCCTTGATGAGCTGTTTCCTCCGAATCGACCTTGAGCTTGCTCAAACCACGTGCTAACTACCATTCCTGATGACTTGTGCCCCACATTGGCAGGAATCCCGATTTACCAGCTGCTGTCCTCAGCCAAGAGACTGTCAGGGATGACTGACTGACAGCACCTAGAATGCCCGGTTATTGTTCTTCCTTTTTAAAAATTCTGGATATGAATCTTAGAGAAAGCACAAAAGCAATCCTGAGAGAGAACTCAGGTGAAGCCCTCTTAATTGGGTGAAATCAAATCAATTGTTTTCTTGACTCAGAGGCTGGGATTCATAACTAGACATGGAAGGAAATGAAGGAAGACTTGATAGGCTCTGTGACTGTACAGTGCTGACCGAAGAGGGTGGAATGTACAGTAACACCTGCCTTCCCATCATCCTGAAGGATCATGTTTTCCAGAGATGCTCACACTCTCTATTTCCCACCTTTCACTGGTTTCTAACTATGGGGCATGTGGTTCTGCATGAAGGAATGCCCTCTGTGTTCCCTCTCTTTGGATCCCACAAGTCTTTGTAACTGTTTCCACTAATAGAACATGGCAGAGGCGGAGGTCTTTGGAAATCAGATCATCAAAGTCCTAACAGTTTCTGCCTGGATCTCTTAGCTCCCTTGCTCTGGGACACTTTCTCTAGAAACTTCACTACCATCATGGGAAGAAGCTGGGGCCACATGCAGAGGCCACGTGTGGGGGTTCCAACTGAAAGCCCCATTGTGCCTGCCTGGACTGCCAGACCTAGGAGGAAATGGTCTTCAGGTGGCCTCTTCCTTGATTTGACTCCCCAGCAGAGGCCCCAGACACCATGGGGCAGAGACAAGCTGCTTGCTGCTCCCTGTTTGAACTCTTGACCCACAGGAACCAGGAGAGGTAATAAAGGATTACTGTTGTTTTAAATCACTAGGTGACTCAGTCAACCATCTTATCTGAAGTAGTGGAAACTGACTGGGCACGGGCCCTAGTGTGACCCCCTCCATGACCCCTTCTCATCTTCCTTTAAAGGAGGATGCTTGAGAGCTTGGTGTGTGGAGGGGACTCAGGGAAGAGGAGTCACATGACTGTCACCAAAGGCAGCAGGCCTCTGTTCCTGGGCATGTTCTCCTGCTGCTAGTTTTAGCTCCATGATGATCTGTCAAATCTGTTTATAGCGATGGTCAGGCCCGCCTCTAGGAATAACAAAGAAAAGGTGAATGGCTGAAGGAAGGAAAGTTTGGTGAGAAACATGGATATATGCGTTCCATAGGAATTCACAGACATGCAGGAATCTGTAAGAACCCTCATCTTAAAAAAAATTCTTCTTAAAAGTTTTGTTGTGAATCATTTAAAATTCTTTATTGATTTTGAATGCCTATCTTATAAGTGGCTTTCCTGTGCTGCGGTGTGCTTAGTCCTGTTGGACTGTTTGTGACCCCATGCACTGTAGCCTGCTAGGCTTCTCTATCCATGGAGATTCTCCAGAGAAGAATCTGTAGTGGGTTGCCATGCCACCCTCCAGGGGATCTTCCCAACCTAGGGGCTGAACCCAAGTATCCTATATTGCAGGCTGATTCTTAACCATCTGAGCCACCAGGGAAAGCCAGGAATACTTGAGTGGGTAGCCTGTCTCTTCTCCGGGGGATCTTCCCTCCCCAGGAATAGAGCCAGGGTCTCCTGCACTGCAGGTGGATTCTTTACCAGCTGAGCTACTAGGGAAGCCCAAGTAATTTTCCTAGATTCCAAGTAATCTTTAGCCCATTACGTCCACCACCACATTTCCAGGCATTCTGTATCTGCAGCCCTAGCCCCCCACCCAGGATACCAAGAAAAAGAGTGAAAATGCTTCATCTTTCTGAGGCAGGGCTGACTGCTGTGTCCTCTTTGCAGCACGTGGTGTCAGCACGCCAGGGGTTTCCTTGGAGTGTGTCCTGGAAATGTGAGAAAGCATGCGAGGCATCTGACACCCCATTACCTAGAACTGAGTGTTTTCATGACATTCGCCCAGCTGTACCTTTATATAGTCATAGGGCACGGATATTATGCAGGTTCAAAGAGATTAAGCTTCCTTCCCCACCCAGCTGCTGGGGCATGATGCCTGGCATATGGAAGATGGATAGAGTTACTCACTCTGAAGGGTATTAGGAAACCTGTCTTGATTTTATTTTAGATTTTTAATAAGTAGCTCAGATCATTGGCCATGCTTTGGGATGGGATGGCAGGCATCTGAAAGACAAATCCCACGTGTGGCGCCAGCTGGGGTGATCTAGGAGCAGGGAGTCTTGTTTGTTTAGCCACATTTAGCATCTCCAGTCAGGTGGGGGCGAGGGTGATGTCCCTGCCCCCTTGAATTGGGACACATGTTTGATTCCGGGCCTGTTTCTTTGCTGGGGAGTCATGGACAGGCTGGACTCCCTTGTGCTCCCTTGTGTGGGGTCTTGAGCACGTGGCCACTCCCCACTGGCTCTGGTTCCCTTCCTCTGGAGTTGCTCCACGAAGACTGGAACTCAAGCGAGTCTTGCAGTTGGATGCATTGCCCCTGAAACATTTCTGGCAGCTCCTGGATTCCAGGAAAAGGCTTCTTCTCCCAGGGCTGCAGGGCTGAGTTGAAGGGGCCGCTTATGGGCCTGGCCGCTAGGGGAGGAGGGTTCAGTGGGAACGCGACCTTGCTCCAGGAAGGCAGCCAGGAGCCAGGCAGGAGCTGGCCATGGAGGAACTTACAGCTTGGCTTGGGGTGTGTGGGATAGAGGAACACACAGAGGGAGGGGCCAGTTCCAGGCCTTACTTTTTAGGGTAGCCACAGAGGTTGGGTGGCCCTCTTATTGGGGTCGTTGACCGCAGAGGTCACACAGGTCCTGATGGCTCCATAGTGCCCATTTCAGAGCATGAGCAACACTGGCTCTGGGGACAGTCAGGGAACCCAAGATGTGGGCACAGCACAGCCTTTCTTCCCCAGCCGTCTTGCCACTGTGGCTGGTGGGGAACCCAATGGAGTGGAGTTGAGAGGTGAGAGAGATGGAATGGGGAGGGGGATATGGAGTAGAGATGAAGATTGTGGGGGAAGTGGATGGAAGGTGGAGCTGGGGGAGGTGATGGGGTGGGATGGGGGTGGAAAAGATGGGATGGGAGAGGTAAGAGTGGGAAGGAGGGCAAGGTAGGGGCATTTCTAGCTCCAGGTGAGACAGTCCTATCTAGGACAGGTCTGACAACCTCCATTTCCTTTCTGCCCTGATGTTCTGTGACTGAAACAGCAGCTAGGAAAGTTGGTGCAACTCTCAGGACAGCACAGAAGGAAACCAAATTTCACATTCCTTGACAGCTGAGGCCCAGGTGAGGCGGTGACACTATGGGGTGGAGGCTGCGGGCTGGGCCCCTTCTCTCCAGAAAGCCCACCTCCCTTGGCTCATGTGCCCCTGCAGCATCCAGACCCAGCAGGTCTCGGGCACAGGCTCTGTGGGTGGCCCTGAGGCTTGGGGTGCTTTTCATGGCACAAGAGCTGTCTGAGCCATGATCCAGCTTTGTGGTGCTGCTCTGATCTCACACCCTGCTGGAGGACAGGCCTGTTACCCCTCTGCACAGATGGGTGGAAAGGTGCCCCTCCAGCACTGACAGAGAGCAGCTTGGCCTCCGGGTGGAAGAGAGCCCTTGGTGTCTTTCTCAAATTCATCCCCATCTGGGATGAAACTTCTGAGGTTTGGGAAAGCTGTGCTGCCTCTTGGATTATGGGTTTTCCTGGTGGCTCAGAGAGTAGAGTGTGCTTGCAACACAGGAGACTGGGGTTCAATTCCTGGGTTTGGGAGATTCCTTGGAGAAGGGAATGGCAACCCACTGCAGTATTCCTGCCTGGAGAATTCCTATGAACAGAGGAGCCTGGTGGGCTACAGTTCATGGGGTTGCAAAGAGTCAGACACAACTGAGCAACTAACACTTTTCCCTTGCTAGGTTTGGGAAAGCCATATGCCTCTTGGATTACGACTGTCTCCTTTGCTGCATTTATTTCACTCCTTAGTTGGATGTGGGGGGTGTGGATCCTCTAAGGAATCTAGGGCGCTGACATCCTTATCCATGTGGATAACTTGTAGGACAGGCCCTGAGCCATCTGTGCTAGGAGAGGACTGGGAGCTTGAGCACCTTCAAGCAGAGTGGAGAAGAGCGTCTCTCAAGCCCAGTTCAGGCTGTTGATGTTTCCAGGGCCATCGGGGCTGAGCATAGGGGAGCAAGTGGATGGCTGTGTTCGGGTTCTGCTGGGGCTGAGTTTTGGCCTCTGAGTTGAGCCGAGCCCCTGGGATCCCAGCGCTGACGTGGGCTCCAGTCGCATCAGGGGGAAGCGTGGCTCAGAGGTGCACTGGGAACGCAAGCACTCCTGGCCTGTCTCCCGTGAACGTGTTGGGAAATCTGGGTCAGTGTGGCTGGGCCTGGGCGAGGTGGCCATGGTTATGTGACCGCAGCTTTGAGGGCACTGTCTGGGGCCGTGTACTTTTGGCCTTTTGCCCCCTTACCAGAGTCTGCAGCACCAAAAACATCCGCTGCCTTCAGTTGTCCAACAGCCCCTACCACCCTGCCCTGGGCAGTCCATCTGGGAGCCTCTTGTGATCTCTCTTATGGTTAGTTTTATATGTTAATTTACCTGGACCAAGGGTGCCCATATGTTTTGTCAAACATGATCCTGGGTGTATCTGGGAGAGTATTTCTGGATAAGATTAGCACTTGAATCTGTAGACTGAATAAAGCAGATTACTTCTCCAGTATGGGGGGCCTCATCCAATCACTAGAACAGAAAGGCGAAGTAACAGAGAATTTTTTCATCCTGATTATTGGGTTAGGGCATCAATCTTTCACTGCCTTTGGACTCAGCCTGAAATATTGGCTCTTCTTCAGTCTCAAGTCTTCCAGCCTTCAGACTGGAACTTCACCTCGCTTTTCCTGGGATCAAACCAGAACTACAGCATCAGCTCGTCAGCTCTCCTGGGTTTCTAGCTAGTTGTCTGCAGATCTCGGATCTTGTCAGCCTCTATGATGATAGCAGCCAATTCCTTCTAATAAAACTCTTTCTGCATGTGTGTCTTTACCCTATAGGTTCCATTTCTCTGAAGATCCCTGGCTGATCCCTCAGTATTCTTCATCACTAAATTCATGGCCCTCATGCCTGCTCCCTACTTGGACCTGGGACAAAGATGCAAAGCTGCCCTCTATGCTCAAGTGTTAGGATGGGACAGTGGACAGGCCTGGTCACCCTGTAACAAGGCTTAGCTTTATGTGGGAGGCCACTGCAGGCCCAGTCATGGCTGAAGCAATATTCAGCAGATACCCCTGCATGTCTAAGGGCTTACAAAAACTTATAAATCCTAGCAAAGACATTTTTGCTAAATGATGACCTAAAGTTAATCTGGATTTCTTGGGAGAAGCCTAAAATATGATAGCGTGGTAGAGGAGTTTAGATGAATTTTGAGTAGAAAGCTAAGAGTCCTTTTACTCTTGCACAATTTGAGTCTCAGATGGTGTCAGCTACATTATTTCCTGAGTGTGGGAAGTGTGAGAAGGGAATAGAAATTTTATTTTAAAGAAGTGTTAATCTACCACATGAGTTTGACACAAGATCTGTCTGAAAGCAAAGGAAGCAAAATAAATAAATGAAGTATATTTAAACCTGAAAGTTGGGGTTGTAGGGTTGGCAGTTTCAGTAGCATTCACATTTAGAAAGAGTATTTGGAAATTCTTTAAGGAGGAGCTATATGAGAGGTTACAACACACACACACGCACGCAGGCACATCCACACGTATACAGCCCACCTATACTATTTATGTACTGATGCTGCTTTCCTGAAAGCAATTTGAAATTTTCTGGCATGTGGTGGTGTAAGTCTAGGAACTTGTAACAGGCCTTTCTACGAAAGCATGTTTATGCCACTGCAGATGACAGAGGGAGAGATGGGAGACTTCTTTTTATTCTTTTTTTTTAATTTATTTTTTAATTGGAGGATAATTGTTTCACAGTATGTCGGTTTCTTCCATACAATGAGAATCAGTCATAACTATATATATGTATATATATATATATATATATATCCCTCCTTCTTGGCCTCCCTGCCATCCTCCCCACCCCCTCACCCCATCCCACACCTCTGGGTTGTCACAGCACTGGGCTGGGCTTCCTGGGTTACACAGCAGTTTCCCACTAGCTATCTATATTACACAAGATACTGTATATACACAAATGCTACTCTCTCGATTCTCCCCACTCTCTCCTTCCTCCGCTGTGTCCGCAGTCTGTTCGGTCCACATCTGCATCTCACTTCTGATGAAACCACCGCCAGCAGAGGAAAGTGAGCACAAGATCCAGCAGCACAAATGCAAAAGTCAGAGCGAGAGCTGAGGGCCGGCTCCCAGATCAGGATGGAAAGCTCTGGGCATTTCCAGGCTCAGACTTGTGGCTTTGCTGCTGGTGATCAGAGCAGAGGGCCACCCCCCTGCTCAGAGCACCTTCCTGTCCTCCCTCGGGCATTTACTCCATTCTCACTGACCCAGAGCTAAAATGCCTCCTTGCCTTAAATATCACAAGAGGGAGACATGACTTTGGCCTTGATTGTGCCCTTCCGGGCGCTTCCTCCAGCCACTAGCAAAACTCCCATTTTGTGAGGCTGATGGTTCCAGCTGTGAGATGAGTCTGACTAAATAGTTTATGAGAAATGGCTATTTTTATGTGAGCAGAAAAGGTCAGTTCCTGGAAAGCTGGGGCAGCCACAGTGTTAGGCGATGAAAGAATTGCTCCAGGAAGCCGCTGCCCTCGGGCTGGTCCTCACTTCACTGAAGCCACTGCCCAACCACTGGGAGGTGTGGCTCAGGGAAGCAGCTTCTGTTGAAAGAAGGTGACTTATCTCCAGTCCACATTCACTGCTTTTCGTGTTCTAACATTTAAGAAGGAAATCCTAAACTGGAGAGGGGACTGGAGAGGAGATTTTGGTGCAGCGTGGTTAAATTGGTTTTCAAAGTGGGTCCCTGGTAACTGGTTAGAAATACGTGTTTTTGGACCCACCCACTTGCTGAGTGGGCACCTCAGGGGTGGGGCTGGGATCTTCCAAGTCCAGAACACCCCTTCCCCTCACACACCAACCCCTTTTCTGAGCAGGCCTGGCTCGCTCCCTATCACTACATTCTTTATTTTTTTGATAAGACTGATCACAACGTATATTCGTTTTCCCTGGTAAATGCATTGATTCTCACCTATAACCTCACCATCTTGAAGGCCAGCAGGGCTGTCTTTCAGTTGCCAGTGTTACACCCTGCCAGGAGCAGATCGTAGACTCATATTTTGAGTATGAATGTGTATGTGAATTTTCTTAGCTTCTCATTCACAACTTGGAGGTAGACTCTGCTTCAAAAATATGTGGCTAGGATGAAGGCAGGCAGCACCTGTAACTCACCTAGCCTGCGTTCCTCCTATTAATGACTTCTAATAAATGCTAGTGACCTTCCTCTACATCACATAGGAAAGGGGGAAAAAAAAAAAAAGAATGGGATAAAGGGCAGACAGCAGCCCACTGGGTAGTAGGTCTTGCTCCGTCCCTGGGGAATTGCAGTTGCAAAAACTGGATTACTGAAAAGTGCTAGACTTGCAAGTTCAGAGACTGCAGTTTGGATCCCTAACCCACCATTTCCAAGGTTGCCCCTTGGGTGTTTCTCTGAACCACTCTGATCTTCAATTTCCTCATCTGTAAAACGGGGTAATAAGAAATGTTTCCCTTAAAAAAATTTCATACACAGAGAATAAACACATGGATACCAAGGGGGAAGGGTAAATGGGATGAATTGGGAGACTGGGACTGCATAATACAGTCCCAATGAGACTGGGAACAGTCTTCACTGCTCTGTGGTGACCTAATTGGAAAGGAAATCCAAAAAAGAGGGGATATATGTATACAGGGTCTTCCCTGGTGGCTCAGATGGTTAAGAATCTGCCTGCAATGTAGGAGACACAGGTTCGATCCCTGGGTTGGGAGGGAATGGCAACCCACTCCAGTACTCTTGTTTCGAGAATTCCATGATCAGAAGAGTCTGGTAGGCTATAGTTGAGCAGGTCTCAAAGGGTTGGACATGACTACAGTAGAACAGTAGAAATAGTAGTTACAGTGGAAAGTAACACAACACTGTAAAGCAAGGATATTCCAATAAAAATTAAAAAGCATTTAAAAATGTCATACAGATTCACATTTCCAGGCCCCTTCCTGGATTAGAGACTGGGGGAGGATGGAATTTGTATCTTTAAATCAAGCACCCCAGTGGATTCTTCTGGCAAGTTTGGAAAATACTGACACCAGATGCTTGCTAAGGTCTGGCTTTATGCTATGATCTATACATTTAGGTAAATAATTCTTGAGAAAGAAGATGAGGTATTATAATGATTTTTAAATGATATGCCTTGTATTTACTGAATATCATTCATTGTGATCCTTAATTTTCATGTGTAATCACTTGAGGGGCATAGTTTGCATTTTCCTTTGCAAATGAAAACCTCTCCCAGGGGCTGCTCCTCAGCGCCCTTGGCCATCATGACAGGTAAGAAAACCTTATGTCAAAGGCATGATATGTGTTGTCATTAAAGAGAAGTTAGCTCCAAAGCATGTGGTACAGAAGGAAATTGGATCAGGATTCCAGAAACGGAAAGACCTATGGTGACTCAGATGATAAAGAATTTTCATGCAATGCAGGAGACCCAGGTTTGATCTCTGGGCTTGGAAGATCCCTTGGAAAAAGGAATGGCAACCCACTCCAGTATTCTTGCCTGGAGAATCCCATGGACAGAGGAGCCTGGCAGACTACAGTCTATGGGGTTGCAAAGAGTTGGACAAGACTGAAACAGCTTAGCATGCATGCACACAGAGGCTGACATACAAGCTAGCCCTTGAGGGCCAAGGAAGGTTTGTATAAGGAGGACAGTGAATAGGAAAAAAGACCTGAAAGCAAGGTCTACACTAAGCAAGAATTTGGGTGAAAGCATGCTACGGGCTGATTGGGCTATGGAGGCATCAAGGTTTCTGGAGGACAGGAGTGTGTCAGGCTTGTTGGGAAGACAGGGCTCTTGGAGGTTCACTGGGACCACACTTTGTGCCTTACTTAAATGATACAGCAGAGTTCTCAGAAGTTAGTGATTCAGGCCGTTGGCAGACAGGGCAGTTGTGCCAGGGAGAGCTCTGGTGGGGATGGTGGTTCAATCTGGCAGACGTGGTCTTGGTGAAGCAGTGGGAATACTAAAGGAATGTTCTTGGAGAGAACTTTCAGGAAAATAAAGGACAATTCAGTTCAGTTCAGTTGCTCAGTGTCCGACTCTTTGTGACTCCATGAATCGCAGCACACCAGGCCTCCCTGTCCATCACCATCTCCCGGAGTTCACTCAGACTCACGTTCATCGAGTTCGTGATGCCATCCAGCCATCTCATCCTCTGTTGTCCCCTTCTTCTCCTGCCCCTAATCCCTCCCAGCATCAGAGTCTTTTCCAAAGAGTCAACTTTTTGCATGAGGTGGCCAAAGTACTGGAGTTTCAGCTTTAGCATCATTCCTTCCAAAGAAATCCCAGGGCTGATCTCCTTCAGAATGGACTGGTTGGATCTCCTTGCAGTCCAAGGGACTCTCAAGAGTCTTCTCCAACACCACAGTTCAAAAGCATCAATTCTTCCACGCTCAGCTTTCTTTATAGTCCAACTCTCTCATCCACACATGACCACAGGAAAAACCATAGCCTTGACTAGATGGACCTTAGTCGGCAAAGTAATGTCTTTGCTTTTGAATATACTATCTAGGTTGGTCATAACTTTTTTTCCCAAGGAGTAAGACTGATCTCCTTCAGAATGGACTGGTTGGATCTCCTTGCAGTCCACGGGACTCTCAAGAGTCTTCTCCAACACCACAGTTCAAAAGCATCAATTCTTCGGTGCTCAGCCTTCTTTACAGTCCAACTCTCACATCCATACATGACTACTGGAAAAACCATAGCCTTGACTGGAGGGATCTTAGTCAGCAAAGTAATGTCTCTGCCTTAGAGTACACTATCTAATTTCATGGCTGCAGTCACCATCTGCAGTGATTTTGGAGCCCCCCCCCAAAATGTCTGACACTGTTTCCACTGTTTCCCCATCTATTTCCCATGAAGTGATGGGACCGGATGTCATGATCTTCGTTTTCTGAATGTTGAGCTTTAAGCAAACTTTTTCACCCTCCTCTTTTACTTTCATCAAGATGCTTTTTAGTTCCTCTTCACTTTCTGCCATAAGGGTGGTGTCATCTGCATATCTGAGGTGATTGATATTTCTCCCAGCAGTCTGGATTCCAGCTTGTGCTTCATCCAGCCCAGCATTTCTCATGCTGTACTCTGCATATAAGTTCAATAAGTAGGGTGACAATATAATGAGTTCCACTATTCCATATTCCAAATCATTTATTCATTATTCTGCATTATCCCTTCTGCTACTTATTGCCTTTAGCTCAGATTTTGTCTCAGCATATGAAATTCCTAATCTTTCTTGACTCCTTATAGTTTCTAGTTATTTTTTTTAATAGTAAGCTGTATTTCTGTTGGCAGCTTGTCTTAATTCCTTCGGTATTTTCATTATCTTCTTTTTGAACTTGATATCTATTAAACCAAAGAGGTCTGTTTCATTGTTCTTTCACAGGAATGAATTTCTTGGTCTTTTCAATGCAAATGGTTTCTCTGCTTTATTATATTATTTTTTTACATCTATCTTATTCTTCAAGTTAGGAGTAAATTCACCTACCATGGTCTTAGAGGTCTATTTTATTTGACAGTATCCAATTATAGCTTGTGTGGGTTTAATATTTTTGGTGTGAGAGCTGTTTCTAATATGGATGCCTGCCTCCTCTTTATCAGTATGTGCCGGCCATTATCCCCTTGTGTGTGCTGTGCAGATGCAGAGGCCAATGCCCACCTCTCTGGCAGGCCCAGGCTCCCTCCACTTATGCCTTCAGTGGCACCTACACCAGACTCCAGCCCCTTCAAGCTGGCTCTGTGCAGCTATCCCCAGTCCTTCACCTGGGCTTGATGTCTGAAGCCTGAGCTTTAGCATCAAGTAGACACATGTCTCAGTCTGGGGAATACAGGGTGCTGGCATGGGCCATCCATGCAGGATGCAGGTCTGTCCACTCTGTAAACTGGCTGCTGTGCCATCCTCTGAGGCTCCCCACCAGTGATGAAGGGGGAGACTCCCCCAGGTTCAGGAATCTTTCTTTTCTCACAGTTCCCTTCAAGGGGCACAGGTCCCATCCTGATTCTCTCTCTTTTTTATTTTGTCCTACACAGTTACGTGGGGATTCTTCTTGTCCTTTCAGAAGTCCAAGGACTTCTGCCAGTGTTCAGTATGCATTCTTTGAGAATGGTTCCACTAATGTATTTTTTGGTGTAGATATATTTTTGATGTATTTGTGGCAGGAGATGAGTGCCACGTCCTGCTACACCATCTTGATCACTCCCCTCTGGATACAAGTTATTATACATTTATCCAAACCCACAGAACATGTAACACCAAGAGTGAACACTAATGTAAACCATGTACTTTAGCAATAATGATGTGTCAGTGTTCCACCAGTTATAACATATGTACCACTGTGGTGTGGATGTTAACGGTGATGGAGGCTGGGTGGGGAAGGTAGCATACAGGAACTTCCTGTATTTTTCACTCAATTTTACTATGAACCTAAAACTGCTCTAATGCTGCTGCTGCTAAATCACTTCAGTCATGTCCTACTCTGCGACCCCATAGATGGCAGCCCACCGGGCTCCCCCATCCCTGGGATTCTCCAGGCAAGAACACTGGAGTGGGTTGCCATTTCCTTCTCCAGTGCGTGAAAGTGAAAGTGAAGTCACCCAGTCATGTCTGACTCTTAGAGACCCCATGGACTGCAGCATACCAGGCTCCTCCATCCATGGGATTTTTCCAGATAACAGTACTGGAGTGGGGTGCCAGTACCTTCTCCAAAAACTGCTCTAAAAATAGTCTATTAAAAATTATGACATTTATCTGAAAGTAAAGACAAAAAGAATAATAAATTTTTAAAAGAATAATAAGGAAAATAATCTTTTCCTGCTTTAAATAATTTATGCTATTGACTAATTTTTGTGGAAACAACTTTTATCAAAATCAGATGTTACAGTGTCCTACTTTTTTAATCTTAACCTCTTGTCAAACATTAATTCATCCTCTTGGACAATTTTTAAATGTAATTTAATATAATTTTCTTTAATATAAGTTAAACATAAGGCATTCATAGTAATTGTTCAAGGATACATCTATTTTTATGAATAAAGATATAAACTTAGAATCTGAGGATGGTATGCAACATAAGTTAAGGAGTTAAAAGTTATTACACTGCAAATAAATTGCAAAAGGACAATAAACAAGTATATGAAGAGAGAGCTTGAGTCTGGAAAAAAACTACATGATGACAAAGTAACAATATCCTAATAACTAATTTTTAACACTCATTATATTGTTAGGCAAACAAACAAAATGTTGTATACATGATACCACATAATCATGAGTTCTAAATTATTCAAAAACATCTTCTAATTTTGTTGTTTGGTTACTAAGTCATGTCTGACTCTGCAACCCACTGGACTGTAGCCTACCAGGCTCCTCTGTCCATTGGATTTCCCAAGCAAGAATACTGGAATGGATTGCTATTTCCTTCTCCAAGAAATCTTCCTGATCCGGGGATCAAACCCGCCTCTCCTGTTTGGCAGGCAGATTCTTTACCACTGACAATGAAGTCATATGAATAGTAGTACATAATCATGAGTTCTTAACTATGCAAAACATCTTCTAATTAACAATTTGCTTTTTTCTTAAACCATACCCAAGTAGGAAAAGTAGAAAGACTGCAGATGTGTATAAGAGACAGCATGCTAGTAATGTGATGCTCAAAATTCTCCAAGCCAGGCTTCAGTAATACGTGAACTGTGAACTTCCTGATGTTCAAGTTGGCTTTAGAAGAGGCAGAAGAACCAGAGATCAAATTGCCAACATCTGCTGGATCATGGAAAAGGAA
>SJYC01013892.1:0-25615 GCA_006408675.1 Madoqua kirkii | reverse complement strand
TATCATTATTTTAAGAGCATTTTTTTAATTAAAAAAATTGGAGAGGACTTCCCTGGTGGTCCAGTGGTTAGAACTCTGAATTCCCAATGCAAGGGGCTCAGGTTTGATCCCTGTTTGGAGATCTCCTGCATGCTTCATAATGCAGTCAAAAAATTAATTTTCTTTCTTTTTTTTTTTTTTTTACCATATACTGAGTTACTTAAGTGATACTTTCCAGCTGTGATTTTTATATAGCCTCTCATTTCTTTTCCATTTAGAGAAGATCTTTCAACATTTAAGAATAAGTTTAGTATTGCTGTATTCCTTTAGAGTTTGCTTGTCTGAGAAATTCTCTCTCTCTTATTGTAAATGATAATCTTGCTGGTAGAGTATTCTCAGTTCAGTTCAGTTCAGTTGCTGAGTTGTGTCAGACTCTTTGTGAATCACAGCATGCCAGGCCTCCCTGTCCATCACCAACTCCCAGAGTTCACTCAGACTCACATCCATCAACTCAGTGATGCCATCCAGCCATCTCATCCTCCGTTGTCCCCTTCTTCTCCTGCCCCCAATCCCTCCCAGCATCAAAGTCTTTTCCAATGAGTTAAGTTTTTGCATGAGATGGCCAAAGTACTGGAGTTTCAGCTTTAGCATCATTCCTTCCAAAGAAATCCCAGGGCTGATCTCCTTCAGAATGGACTGGTTGGATCTCCTTGCAGTCCACGGGACTCTCAAGAGTCTTCTCCAACACCACAGTTCAAAAGCATCAATTCTTCGGTGCTCAGCCTTCTTTACAGTCCAACTCTCACATCCATACATGACTACTGGAAAAACCATAGCCTTGACTGGAGGGATCTTAGTCAGCAAAGTAATGTCTCTGCCTTAGAGTACACTATCTAATTTCATGGCTGCAGTCACCATCTGCAGTGATTTTGGAGCCCCCCCCCAAAATGTCTGACACTGTTTCCACTGTTTCCCCATCTATTTCCCATGAAGTGATGGGACCGGATGTCATGATCTTCGTTTTCTGAATGTTGAGCTTTAAGCAAACTTTTTCACCCTCCTCTTTTACTTTCATCAAGATGCTTTTTAGTTCCTCTTCACTTTCTGCCATAAGGGTGGTGTCATCTGCATATCTGAGGTGATTGATATTTCTCCCAGCAGTCTGGATTCCAGCTTGTGCTTCATCCAGCCCAGCATTTCTCATGCTGTACTCTGCATATAAGTTCAATAAGTAGGGTGACAATATAATGAGTTCCACTATTCCATATTCCAAATCATTTATTCATTATTCTGCATTATCCCTTCTGCTACTTATTGCCTTTAGCTCAGATTTTGTCTCAGCATATGAAATTCCTAATCTTTCTTGACTCCTTATAGTTTCTAGTTATTTTTTTTAATAGTAAGCTGTATTTCTGTTGGCAGCTTGTCTTAATTCCTTCGGTATTTTCATTATCTTCTTTTTGAACTTGATATCTATTAAACCAAAGAGGTCTGTTTCATTGTTCTTTCACAGGAATGAATTTCTTGGTCTTTTCATTGCAAATGGTTTCTCTGCTTTATTATATTATTTTTTTACATCTATCTTATTCTTCAAGTTTAGGAGTAAATTCACCTACCATGGTCTTAGAGGTCTATTTTATTTGACAGTATCCAATTATAGCTTGTGTGGGTTTAATATTTTTGGTGTGAGAGCTGTTTCTAATATGGATGCCTGCCTCCTCTTTATCAGTATGTGCCGGCCATTATCCCCTTGTGTGTGCTGTGCAGATGCAGAGGCCAATGCCCACCTCTCTGGCAGGCCCAGGCTCCCTCCACTTATGCCTTCAGTGGCACCTACACCAGACTCCAGCCCCTTCAAGCTGGCTCTGTGCAGCTATCCCCAGTCCTTCACCTGGGCTTGATGTCTGAAGCCTGAGCTTTAGCATCAAGTAGACACATGTCTCAGTCTGGGGAATACAGGGTGCTGGCATGGGCCATCCATGCAGGATGCAGGTCTGTCCACTCTGTAAACTGGCTGCTGTGCCATCCTCTGAGGCTCCCCACCAGTGATGAAGGGGGAGACTCCCCCAGGTTCAGGAATCTTTCTTTTCTCACAGTTCCCTTCAAGGGGCACAGGTCCCATCCTGATTCTCTCTCTTTTTTATTTTGTCCTACACAGTTACGTGGGGATTCTTCTTGTCCTTTCAGAAGTCCAAGGACTTCTGCCAGTGTTCAGTATGCATTCTTTGAGAATGGTTCCACTAATGTATTTTTTGGTGTAGATATATTTTTGATGTATTTGTGGCAGGAGATGAGTGCCACGTCCTGCTACACCATCTTGATCACTCCCCTCTGGATACAAGTTATTATACATTTATCCAAACCCACAGAACATGTAACACCAAGAGTGAACACTAATGTAAACCATGTACTTTAGCAATAATGATGTGTCAGTGTTCCACCAGTTATAACATATGTACCACTGTGGTGTGGATGTTAACGGTGATGGAGGCTGGGTGGGGAAGGTAGCATACAGGAACTTCCTGTATTTTTCACTCAATTTTACTATGAACCTAAAACTGCTCTAATGCTGCTGCTGCTAAATCACTTCAGTCATGTCCTACTCTGCGACCCCATAGATGGCAGCCCACCGGGCTCCCCCATCCCTGGGATTCTCCAGGCAAGAACACTGGAGTGGGTTGCCATTTCCTTCTCCAGTGCGTGAAAGTGAAAGTGAAGTCACCCAGTCATGTCTGACTCTTAGAGACCCCATGGACTGCAGCATACCAGGCTCCTCCATCCATGGGATTTTTCCAGATAACAGTACTGGAGTGGGGTGCCAGTACCTTCTCCAAAAACTGCTCTAAAAATAGTCTATTAAAAATTATGACATTTATCTGAAAGTAAAGACAAAAAGAATAATAAATTTTTAAAAGAATAATAAGGAAAATAATCTTTTCCTGCTTTAAATAATTTATGCTATTGACTAATTTTTGTGGAAACAACTTTTATCAAAATCAGATGTTACAGTGTCCTACTTTTTTAATCTTAACCTCTTGTCAAACATTAATTCATCCTCTTGGACAATTTTTAAATGTAATTTAATATAATTTTCTTTAATATAAGTTAAACATAAGGCATTCATAGTAATTGTTCAAGGATACATCTATTTTTATGAATAAAGATATAAACTTAGAATCTGAGGATGGTATGCAACATAAGTTAAGGAGTTAAAAGTTATTACACTGCAAATAAATTGCAAAAGGACAATAAACAAGTATATGAAGAGAGAGCTTGAGTCTGGAAAAAAACTACATGATGACAAAGTAACAATATCCTAATAACTAATTTTTAACACTCATTATATTGTTAGGCAAACAAACAAAATGTTGTATACATGATACCACATAATCATGAGTTCTAAATTATTCAAAAACATCTTCTAATTTTGTTGTTTGGTTACTAAGTCATGTCTGACTCTGCAACCCACTGGACTGTAGCCTACCAGGCTCCTCTGTCCATTGGATTTCCCAAGCAAGAATACTGGAATGGATTGCTATTTCCTTCTCCAAGAAATCTTCCTGATCCGGGGATCAAACCCGCCTCTCCTGTTTGGCAGGCAGATTCTTTACCACTGACAATGAAGTCATATGAATAGTAGTACATAATCATGAGTTCTTAACTATGCAAAACATCTTCTAATTAACAATTTGCTTTTTTCTTAAACCATACCCAAGTAGGAAAAGTAGAAAGACTGCTATCCTTGCTATGTGGAGATAAAAACATTTATTTTGTATTCCAAGCATTTTCCACATGGAGTTAGAATGAATATGAGATGGCTCTTAAGTGTATTTGATCTGCACGGAAATCATGTTCAGATTGTAGCTTTCAGAATACAAAAATATCTGAAACTATTTGTCTGCAGCAAAGAGTCACCTAATGTCCACTTAGACTTTTTATATTCTGTGCTCTATGGTTTGTAAAACTGATTTAAGATTAATATGAACTAAAGAACAATTTATATGTACCATTTCATTGAAATTATGGTAAGTGCATTTGAAATTTGAATTACAATTGAAGTAAAATCAATACAGTGTTCAAAGTTGTTTTCTTTTTCAAACTCATAATGAAATAAAAGCTAAAATGCCTACATTCTAATTTGCCATGTTAGTTTTCATTGAAATTGTAAATAATATAGTATACATTTGTTATGTGAAATAAAACACACTGCCTAAGACATTTTAGTCCCAACGAATCATTAGGATATTTATATTCATATGTTTGGTAGGATAACAACTATTCTATACCCTGGCATGATGAATGTCTTGGCATGCTACTGTGGAATATTAAAAAAAAAAAAGCATTACATTGTTCCATGTCAGAGAAGGATTAAAGAACAATTACTGGATAATTTTTGTACTACTGATAAGAAGTATGCATTCAGAAGAGAGAATGAACAAATATTGAAACTAAGTTTACTAAATAGCTTCAACAATGTCAATGTCCTAAAAAACAAGACAGAGTGAGCAACAGTCACAGATTAAAAGAAAGTAAAGGAACATGATGATTCAAGGCATTAGATGACCCTGGATCTAGAATATTGTTAGATTAATTCAAAAAATTAGAATAAGGACTGTAGTAATGTAAAATCCTAGGATTTGATCACTATTTTGTTGTCATAGAGAAGATCATCTTCACTGTCAGAAGACACATGCTGAATTATTTAAAGATGAAACATTGTGATACTTGGTATATTCTAATGATTACACAGTACTGCTGCTGCTGCTGCTAAGTTGCTTCAGTCGTGTCCAACTTTGTGCAACCCCAGAGATGGCAGCCCACCAGGCTCCCCGTCCCTGGAATTCTCCAGGCAAGAACACTGGAGTGGGTTGCCATTTCCTTCTCTAGTGCATGAAAGTGAAAAGTGAAAGTGAATTCGCTCAGTCATGTCCGACTCTTAGCAACCCCATGGACTGCAGCCCACCAGGCTCCTCCATCCATGGGATTTTCCAGGCAAGAGTACTGGAGTGGGGTGCCATCGCCTTCTCCATTACACAGTACATAGTTCCACAATAACAACATGAAATATATGTATATACATGTGTGAGTCAGTGTGTAAGAGAGACAAAGATAAAAAGATCAGAGAAAGTGCAAATGATACAAAATTCTTCCACTGGGGCATTAAAGCTTGAATTTTTTCAAAATAAATTTTGAAACAAAATTTAAATTCAAAATGTGCTCTCTTCAGGACTTCAAGTATTCAGTGGCTCTTAGCTAATATTATGGTTACAATTTCTCTTTCCAGGGAATCAGAAACCCTCTGCCTGCTACTCAGTCTTACACTATACAGTTCAAAGGATGCCTCTTTTAAACAATACAAGCTCTGATGTTAGCCTCAGATTTATTTTTCTCCTAAAAATTTGTAAAAATCTATATTATTGGGCTGGTTTGGTTTCTGCTAGTCATCAAGTCTATTTGCATGAACTCCATCTATCACCCTTATGAGTGGTGGTGGGTGGTGGTTTAGTCTCTAAGTTGAGTCTGACTCTTGCAAACCCATGGACGGCAGCCTACCAGGCTCCTTCGTCCATGGGATTTTCCAGACAAGAGTACTGGAGTGGGGTGCCATTGCTTACTACTAATTTACATATTTTGTGTCTTGCTTTACTTCTTGTCTAGCTTACTTGAAGCAGTTTTTGCCTTTTGCTGTGCAGTAATAACTATTCCTGACCCAGAGACCTGAGAAGTTTTATGTTTCTTTGTTTTAACATTCTGAAGACTTTAGATCTTCATTGCTGGAAAATTCTCAGCTAAGAATATATGTGTATCTCTTCTCCATTTTATTTCCTTTTTCTGGAGCTATTACTAGACACTGTTTAATCCTCTTAAACATTATTCATTTGTTTAAGTGTTTGCTAAAGTATAATATACACAAAGAAAAATTGAGAAATACATATAATGGATCTCCAAAAAGTTAATATTGTTGTATAAAACAGACATAGGTCAAGAAATATTGCCAGTCCTCCAAAAGGTGCCTATATGTAGTCATAACTCCCCAAATCCACTTCAGGACCTGTAGAAGTCAAACGTATCCTGACTTCTAAGACCGTATTAGATAAGTTTTGCCTGAATTTGAACTTTACATAAGTAGAATCACACAGAGAATCTACTTTTGTACCTGGCTTCATTCATTCGACAGCATGTTTGTGATATATATATATTCATGTAGTTTGTAGTTCATTCTCTTTTGCATTCTATTATATAAACAATGTATTTAATCCATTCTACATCTAAGGACTATTCATAGGGGTTTTTTCACCCAGATTTTAACAGTTATAAATAAGGCAGTACCCATCATTATGCATGTCTTTTGATGTACATATGTACATGGTTCTGTTGTCTACATATTTAAAAGAGTAACTGTTAGGTCATAACGTATCTATACTTTTAGTAGTCACGTCTTTGTGTGTCATAACTTTGAGTACATAGAGCTCATTCCTTTTTATCACTAAATTTTATTTCATTGTACAGATGTTTGTTTTTGACTCACCTGTTGAATGATATCTTGGTTTCTCTCAGTCTTTAGAAATTAAGCTAAAGCTTCTATAAACATTTATGTACAGGTTTTTGTGTAGACATTAGTTTGAAATCAGTTGGGTAAATACCTGGGAACTTAATTGCTGGACTGCATGGTAAGACTGTATAGCTTTGTAAGAAAGCGTAAAATTATTTTCCAAACTATTTTCCATTCCCAACAACAATGAATTTTCTTCTTGCCCCTATAGCTCCACATCATCAGGAATTTTTATTGGCAGTTGTTTAGATTCTAGTAATTTTAATCAGTTTATGGTGGGATCATAAGCCTTTTAATTTGCATTTCCTAATGATAAATAATATTGATAAATTTTATATGCTTATTTGCCCTGTCACTGTGCCTGATATGTATCACTATATTATAGTAGTAATGAATAGTGGGTGAACGGAATTATTTCAAAGATCATCTGTGAGGAATTGAAATGTCTTATCATGTAGGCATACATTAATAACCCAAAGGTCACATTTATGCCTGCTCCAATAATTGTGCTGTGCTGTGCTTCGTTGCTTAGTCATGCCTGACTCTTTGTGACCCATGGACTGTAACCCTCCAGGCTCCTCTGTCCCTGGGATTATCCAGGCAAGAATACTGGAGTGGGTTGCCATTCCCTTCTCCAGGGGATCATCCCAACCCAGGGATCTAAGCCAGGTCTCCTGCACTGTGGCAGATTCTTTACTGCCAACAGGGAAGCCTTGCTCCAATAATTATTACACTCTTGAAAAAAAAAATCACCTCCATTTTTCTGGAACTCAGTTTTCTTCAGCTAGGATAAAGTTTCAGAATTACATCAGGCAAAGTCCTTTCACCTGGAGAGTAGACCTTTATTACCGAGAAGGCTCTGGGCTTGTTTCACAATGGTTACACTCTCTGCTGGGTTTATAAGAGGATCTTTCTAGGATCCTCACCAGAAGAACCTATTGGTGAAGGACTTGGGAAGGAGGTCCCCCTAAGCCTGCAGCCCCCATGATCTTCTCATCTTTAGACTAGTCCACACTCAGCCTCCAGACTGTCCAACTTTCCATGTAGGTATCCCTGCAGCTCTAGTGCTCCTGCTTCAAGTGAGCCGATCTCAGTCCCTGTGTCTCTCTGGATGTGCCGGTCTCTTCAGATTTCAGAGTGGTGGTTGTCCCTGCCACTTCAGTTTTCAGACAGGGCTAAGAAAAGCCATTGATTTTCACATTATCCAGTTTTTTGTTGTGCAGACAAGAGTGATGATTTCCATGTTCTATATGTGTTACAGCTGAAATCAGGAATCTATGAGTATTTTAGAAATCTTTAAAAATCTTTAAAATCTTTGTGTTTCTGTGCTTCCCAGATTTTTCATTCTGGTTTATATTAAATCTTTTTTTTTCTTATGTATTTTATAGTCTGATTATATCTATTTTTAGAGTTTTATCAAATTGCTTATATTGTTTTTGAGTGTGCTAATTTTCCTTTTATTTACATATGTTTATTCGGAAGAGAAGGGGAGGACAGAGGATGAGATGGCTGGATGGCATCACTGACTTGGTGGACATGAGTCTGAGTGAACTCTGGGAGTTGGTGATGGACAGGGAGGCCTGGCGTGCTGTGATTCATGGGTTCGCAGAGTGGGACACGACTGAGCGACTGAACTGAACTGATTCTTCCTGATAGGGGTTTGTAATGTTTCATTTATAGCTCATTTTTAGGAATAGGAAAAAAAAAATGTGTGCAAAACTGAAAATAATCCTATAAAGAAGTATTGTGTTTGCTTTTACAAGTTTCTGGAGTTTTAAAATAGTTCTCTATCCATTATTGTACCAAAAGGTAATAAAACTAGACCCATACCTATGATTAATGGGAGGCTTATGGCTTAGATTTCTCCTATTTAATACCCAGCCACGCCCAACCTCTTGTGCCAAGGACAGAGAGCCTCTAAACTTTCAGTTTATACAGCAATTCTGAAATATAATTGACAGAAGTGGGCATTCACCTTCTACATTAATTTAGTTTTAAAATATCTAGATGTTTCCTAGTACTGTTCTATGCATTCCTTTATGGGATTTGTTACTGTTGCTGATTGCTGCTTGCTCATCATTTTGTATTATGTAGAAGTAGTTATACTGTTTATACAATATCAGGATTTTCCCAAGGCTATTCAGTGTTTAAGGACATATTTTAGGGCTGCATAATACACTGTGCTGTTATGTCACATTTACTTCTACACTTTAATACATATATATAATTTATACAGTTTTAAGTTTTTCACTTTTAAGGTAGATGATTAGACACAGAATTACTTAGCCAGAGGGAATCATATTTTGATTTTTTAAAGAGGCCCAATTCATACTACTGTCTTTTTCATCAGATTTTTATTGTCATTGTGTATCTTTTTGAATTAAAAAGTCTTTGGTATCTTAATTGATATGTAGTCATCTAGTTCTTTTTAATTTTTTTGGTTGATAGTACAGGGGAGTCTAAAGTCTTTTACCCAGTTATTTTTAGCTGGACCTTTAAATTAAATTGACTTAAGACAGATAAACAGGAAAAAAAATACAAGTTTATCTAACACAAATTTTACATGGCATGTAAGCCTTCATGAGTGAGGAGTCAAAGAAATGGCAAAATCTAGGTTTTCTGTATTAGGTTGAGAAAAGAGAGATAATTGGGAAAAGTAACTAACCCATGGGGGGAGGAGACCAAAGGGAGATAAGAATTATTTAACAAGGTCTACTTGTACAGAATTCTCTTGGTCTTAGCTTCTCATCCTTAATGATGGGAATGTTACTTTTCTTCTGGTATAGGGAGGATATCTTTCACAGGGAAATGCCATCTCTTGCCTGGAAAGTGGGGTGTTCTTTTTGTTGTTGTTTATTGTCTTTGCCATTTTTCAAGTGCCTTTAACTCAAAATAAAGAGTACTTCAGAGTGGCTTATGTTAGGGTGGTATGTTCTGAACTCATTCACTCATAATGGAAATAATTATATTTCTTTTAATTCTTAGTAGAGAGGTTAACAGCATGTTCTCTCAAGCTATACTTTTCTAGACTTAGAACCAGGGATTGTCTCTTAATAGTTCGTGAATGGGAATCGGTGATTGGTTTAATTTTCCATTGATGGGAATCAATAGTGGGAATTGGTAATTGGTTTAATTTTCTACTGATGGGAATGAGTAGTTCTTAGAAGGAAAGTGGGTACATAATAAATGAGCCACATCTGTTAGATATCTGTAATATTTGATAATTTTAATTTTTCTGAGGATTTTAGATGCTTATTTATTTTTCACCCAAAAGTGTTTACTCTCTAGATGGATAAATTGATCACATTTGTCTTTTGTGGGTTTCTTCCATTATATGGTTACATTATTCACACTCTCCTAGAGTTTAGTGAAATCATCCTCAAAGTATATGAAGAACATAGTAAAAAATGTTTGAATAAAAAAAGAAACTGGAAATCTTTTCCCATGTCCTTTCAGAAGACTAGATCATAGATTATTCAATGCCATAAATCATGCATTGAAGTGTGAAATAAGATTATCTATAACTTGAGAAATACAGAGTTTGTTAAACATATTTGCAATAGACTTTTTCACACCCATGTTAGTATAGTCAAAACGCACAAATGTGTGAAGAAAAAAAAAATAGTTAACATTTTAGTGACATTTTTTAAAAGTTCACAACATTCAAAAGAAATATTATAGCTGAGAAATGGAAAATGACTAAGTTATCTCTAGTATCTGAAAAAGGTCATGAGAATTGCATAGCCACGCAATTTAACCCCATCTTATGGAAGAGTTTTAACCAGGCAGTGCTTTGACATTATCTTAGATGGAAGTTGGAAACCAGATTCACGGAATACATTCAAAGTCTTCTAAAATAACCATTTTTGGTTTTCATGATCCCTCTAAAAGAATTTTTTTAAAATTTTTAATTAAAACGTTAAAATGTATAGGGTTAAAAGAATATTAAATATTTTAAATTGGACAAAAGCATGCAAATTCTTAATTATACATTATTGTAATTAGTCTTATTTATATGGAAAAGAATTCCAAAAGTATCGCTGTTCATTCACTAATGACAAAAGTAGAAGAGCCTAACCAGATGATGATTCACCGAAAGATGTTTTCCACTTAAAAATAAATTACACGTATAACATATTTAGAAAGTCACTCTACAGTCATATAGTATAGTATGTGAACCATAAAGCACATTAATAACAAAGTAATTTTTGAAACCTATGGAAAGGACACTGGTCTGTTAAGCAATTATATTAAAGATGTAAATTGGAGAGGAAAAAATGAGAAAGCTGGTAACTAGGTTAAAAAATTTAAACCATTTTGATGACTGGGTTCAAGAAATATTTGTAAACTCAGTAGACAAATGCAAAATAATTAAATTGTGATCCAGGAACACTGCCAGGAGCTGGACAATAAGTAAAAGTCATCCTATGACTTAAATAAGAATATGGTTGATGAACTTTATTGAAAATACTTTGGCTTTTAAGATAGAACTCTGTTTACTGCAGTAAGAATGGATTTTCTACTTGATAAGGCTTCTCTGGAAAACTGTAGACTGTAACGTCTCTAACAGAAAAAGTAAGGTGATAGGAAAAAGATACACTAGCATATTTAAAGGATGTTATTATATTTCCTCTTAAAACTAAATCCTGTGACTAAATTATACTTTAATAGCCTGCCATCAATGTTCTGTATAAACAATGAAAGCTAAAAGAAATAAATGTTTGTGATGTTAATAAATTAGTGCATAAAATATTTGTTACACATTTTCCTCATTTAATGATTTATTTAAAAATATGTGATATGACAAATGTGTATTATCTTATTTAAATTTGAAAGTAATAAGGAAAAGTGATTTAAAATTTTCAGTCTTTTCTCCTTCCATGCTGTGCACCATTCTTTCCCTTAAATTCCTAAATATGTAACATGCACTTCTACATAAAGTTTTGTCTGGAGGCTTTGAGCTTTTTAGAAGAAGAGATATTTTAAAGTGGTAAAAAATAGTTCAAAGTTTCTCTGGAGGTGGTCATGATAAACCTGATCCCTAAACTACTAAATTTCTTTCTTTGCCCTATAAACACTATAGAGTAGCAACCTACTCTCCACCCCCAAGCCCCTACCTCCCAGGTTTCAATTGAATCCCATTTCCTTCCCTTTAGGCAAAGAAAGTTCTTACACCGTGTCAAACAGTCTTGTAATAATTTGGCCTATGCAGTGGAACTGGAAAAGGAAGAAAAAGATATTTGAGAAATGTATTTTATTAGTCAATCTGCTTTCAGATTTCTCACAGATGATTACAAATTGTAAACTCCTTTCTCTCTATCATCTAGCTTCTCTTGCTGCAGTCCATGGGGGGTCACAGAGTTGGACATGACTGCACAAATGAACTGAAATGACAGCAAAACTTAAACAAAAAACACATATAACCACAGTTTAGTACATTCAAAACTTTATGGTATTTGGGTCAGACACTTAAATGTGTTGCCACTTTTCTAGAAACTATGGGTCTGAAAAAACAAAGATTGGAAATACACCCACATGTCAAGATGCTTAAAACTCAGGCAAAATATATATATATAAAATCATAAAATTCATGTAGTATTAAAATTTTCCTGCTTACCGGCTTAACAGAGTGCTCAGTTATTTATAATAACAACTCAATAGTGTTCATAATTAAAATATATATATACTTAATAGCTTATAGTAAAAACCGAGTTCACTTTGAAGAACTTGGATTTGGAATTACTGTGGTCATTTTTTTTTTTACTACTTTTTGAATAAAATGAAATAAAACCTGAAATTATATTACTAAATCAAGATATTCAATAATAACATCTGGAATAGAGAGTTGGTGATTCATTGGAAACACTGGGTGAATTCTCCAGTTAAATATGGTAGGGATGTACAGGAAAGGGTCAAAAATAACTGGTGGGATGTTGCTATAGCTCACCACTAGAGAAGGTATAGTGGGAGAGCAGAATCAAAGAGAGAGATACTAAGTTTAGTTCTAGACATCTGGGCCCTGAGACGTCTGAGGGAGAGCTAGGACAATGAAGGTACGAGGAAGCTGCCCATTTGAGTCAATCACTCAGGATAGGGGTTGGGGGGGGGGGGGGGGTCAAATTAAACACTGGGTGAATTCTCCAGTTAAATATGGTAGGGATGTACAGGAAAGGGTCAAAAATAACTGGTGGGATGTTGCTATAGCTCACCACTAGAGAAGGTATAGTGGGAGAGCAGAATCAAAGAGAGAGATACTAAGTTTAGTTCTAGACATCTGGGCCCTGAGACGTCTGAGGGAGAGCTAGGACAATGAAGGTACGAGGAAGCTGCCCATTTGAGTCAATCACTCAGGATAGGGGTTGGGGGGGGGGGTGTTCAAATTAGTTGTTTCTAGCCCATGACTACAAAAAAGACAAAAAAAAGCAAAACTGAATTGAAAGACCAAGCTTAAATAGCCAAAAAGAAGACTGGAGAAATGTACACATAGAGAGTACAGAAGCTGAAATATTGAGACAGAAACCTCTGTCAGGAACTCAGCAAGGTGACGGGGTGCAAGTGCCTAGAAAAGGTTTTGTTATTCCTTGCCTCCTTCTATGTCCTGGTCAGGGCATTGTGAGGGAGTGATCAGACAGAATTTAAAGGACCAGTAACCAAAGGAACAGACAAGAATACTTTGAGCCTGCGTCATTTCTAAAAGCTATGAATATAAAGAAGTGGAAATTCACATGTGAGTAGAACCACTATATTTAATAAGCTATGATTATGGGAGCTTTCAGCTTACACAATACATGATTTCATTTTATAAAACAAACAAAATTTGAGACAATTATTTTGTGATTTGGATTCAAGTTGTCTCTCAGGAGACAGAGAATTAGCAATACATTTTTTTTTAATGGAAGCAATAAGATTAGGGAAATATTGTGGATGAACTCTTTAATGGGAGCTATGTAATTCCACAAACACCTGATTGAGATCTGACACATATTTGCTTTGCTGATATGTGCTGCTTCGTCAAAGTTTTTCATCAAATATTCTGTGATTTATAATGAGGAAAAATTCCATAATTTTGCAAAGGAGAACTTCATATGTTTTATATATAATGGTATTTTTCAGTGTACATTCAGTTCAGTTCAGTAGCTCAGTCATGTCCAACTCTTTGCAACCCCATGGACTGCAGCACCTCAGGCTTCCCTGTCCATCACCAACTCCTGGAGCTTACTCATCTCATGTCCATTGAGTCAGTGATGCAATCCGACCATCTCATCCTCTATTTCCCCTTCTCCTCCTGCCCCCTATCCCTCCCAGCATCAGGGTCTTTTCTAATGAGTCAGTTCTTCGCATAGGTAGCCAAAGTATTGGAGTTTCAGCCTCAGCATCCGTCCTTCCAGTGAACACCCAGGACTGGTCAGATCTCCTTGCAGTCTAAGGGACTCTCAAGACTCTTCTCCAACACCACAATTCAAAAGCATCAATTCTTCGGCACTCAGCTTTCTTTATAGTCTATCAGTGTACATTAGGAAAGGTAATTCTTCAAATATATGATGTATGATACAAAATGATCTTTATAGAATTTTTATACACTATTATGGGCTTCTCCAGAGAAGGCAATGGCAACCCATCCCAGTACTCTTGCCTGGAAAATCTCATGGACAGAGGAGCCTGGTAGGCTGCAGTCCATGGGTCCCTGAGTCAGACATGACTGAGTGACTTCACTTTCACTTTCATGCACTGGAGAAGGAACTTGCAACCCACTCTGGTGTTCTTGCCTGGAGAATCCCAGAGACGGTGAAGCCTGGTAGTTCTCACAGAGTCGGACACGACTGATACAACTTAGCAGCAGCAGCATGGGCTTCTCCAGTGGCTCAGCAATAAGAATCCACCTGCCAGTGCAGGAGCCACAGTTTCAATCCCTGGGTTGGGAAGATCTCCTGGAGAAGGAAATGGCAACCCACTCCAGTATTCTTGCCTGGGAAATCCCATGGACACAAAAGCCTGGTAGGATATAGTCTATAGGGTCATAGAGTCAGACATGACTTAATGACTAAACAACAACAATTATATCATGTAGAATATATTGATATCACAAAGTCTAAACTTTAGTCTGATTTATCTGTGTTTCCTAACCACAAGTGTCTCCTGACCATAGTCTCTAGTTGTAACAATAAAAGGAAATAGTAATAGTCACATTATTAAAATAATATGATATTTGTATTATTTTGATGTTTTTCAAACAATCTTCAGAATTATAAAGGTCACTGAAGTGATTTCTTCCTATGGCATACATTGCATCCACAGTAAAATACTAAAATACTGCTCAGGATACCCGTAGAGATTCTGAGAACATGCCTCAGGGACTCTCTTGGATGTGGGTCTAGGGAAAAAAGCAAGCAGGGCAGGGTAGCCACCCAATCATTCCCTGTAACAGTTGCAGTTGTATCTGTTTATCCTATTTGACTTATTAAAAAAGTAATTTTAAGACAGTGTTTCCCTGTTGGGGAAAAAATGAAAACTAATATTCTAAGAAGAGATTCATAGCAGTTAAGGCTTAATACTGTAAACAGAATACCGCTTGAATTTGAAGAAAACATTTTCTGAGTGTTTATTGATTTATCTAAGCATTATTTCTTCACTTTCACATATAATGCAAAGCCAACTTTTATAAGGCAAGCAGATCTAATTGGTAAATAAAAGATTTCTTTCTTCCTTTTGAACTCTCAAATTAGATATGCATAAAATATACATCATGTAAAATTTCAAACTGGTTTATTTGAGAACACTTATGTTTATATTGAGTGTATGCACCATGTATAAAACTCAGGCTATTTGGAAAACATATGAAGTCAAGTTATGTAATTTGATAAATAGCACAACAGAGGATAATGCATATTTAACATTTAGAAAGCCATGTAACTGAATTTTGAAATGGTTCAATTTGTTTATGTTTAATCTAAAAAGAGCAGAAGGAAGAAATATCTGCTTATTGAATGATATACACCAGGGGTTTAACATTGGCTGTCCTTTTTGAGACAGAATTCAACATTCTATCAACTTTCTTGAATATTTCATTTTTGTGAATATATGTTTCTATTGTGATGATAGTAGATTTAACAAAAGAAAACTGGTATTTATAATACTTACTGCCACTCCCAGAGCATACACACATACATATATACGCATATATATATATACACCTCAAAAAACTCAGTATGTGCTACAAACACACAAAGGCACACACACATTCTTTGTTAATGGCAAAGAATTAAGTAGAGAAAAGTCTAAAATTAAAATATGAGAGAAGTTACAGGTTTGGTAATTAGTTACCCAGACAAACATTTATTTTTCTATTTAGATATAATTGAAATATTATATTAATTTCTTAACTAAAAGTGGAAAATGGAAAAATTGTGGAGGGAGGGTGATAGCTGACACTCTGGCAGGGAGAGGCAGTATCAGTGATGTTATTTAGAATCGCCAGCTCATAGTGATAATAAAAATCCAACTTTTAGTGGGTGTGATTATTATCTTTAGATTTTTTTCAATATACTTTTTTATTACTTGCATGTAAGGCAAACTTTTCCTACCACCCTTCCTTTTGGTACACCAGAAACTTGGAACATGTTTAAAGAGGAGAAAGTCTCACCAGTGGATGAGACGACTTTGAGTTTCAAAGAAAAGGCTCAGTTAATATCTATTATGATATCAAAGTTTTTGAATAAATTGTATTTTTTAAAGGTAAAAACAACTAACCCTCTCCCAGCAGGTAACAAATAACTTTTCCATGTGGATCCATTCATAATTTTCTCTTTGCTGAAACAAATTATGCACATATAGATTTCTCATAACATATGGCATTACATATTTTAATTGCTTGTTACTTAATGTATCATGATATCTCTATAAGACAAGCATCAATTCACTATTCATTCTGTTTTGTCACATTTGTAGTATAGATACTTCTATCATTTATTTAGATAAATGATAGGCATGAGATTGCTATAGATAGGCATGAAATTTGCTTTGAGTTTGTTGCCTACAAAAATATTGAATAGCCATCTTTAGAAATAAACCTTTATATAATTATTTTTTAAGGATGTTTTCTAAAATTGGAATCTGGTGGGGCAAATAAATACTGTTTCTCAAAAAATGTTGTAATATTAGATATTTTGATTGTTCTCTACTTGGGCCAAACATATTGTGAATACAGTAGCCCATTGTTTTCATTCATATTTCACTGTTAAAGACTTTGAATATCTTATGCTCATTGGTCATTTGCTCTTCCTCCAGACTGAATCTCATGTACTTTTTCCCCACTTATTTTTTTTAGTGAAGTATTGTTGACTTAGACTTATAATGTTGTGTTAGTTTTATGTATATAGCAAAGTGATTCAGATACATATTCTTTTTCAGTGTCTTTTCCATTATAGATTATTATGATATTGAATATAGCTCCCTGTACCATATAGGAGGCTAATGTTATGTATTTAAATACAGCAGTGTTAATCCCAAATTCCTAATTTATCCTTCACCTCTCTTCCCCCTACTGGTAATCATAAATTGCTTTTCTATATCTGTGAGTTTATCTTTTGTAAATATTATTTTGTATCATTTTTTAAGATTTCATATAAGTGATATATTTGTCTTTCTCTGTTTGACTTAATATGATAATCTCTATGTCCATTTATTAGGTGCAAATGGCATTATTTCCTTCTTATTTTAATAGCTGAGTAACCGCAGGCGGCGGCGGCGCCCTAAGCACAGCCGAGAGGAACTACCCCATGTCCGAGGTCAGGGGCAGTGATCTAGAGTGCCAGGCTGCGACTGCGCAGGAACGGCCAAGAGGACCTACCTTGCATCTGCCAGGAGGAGCTACCACACATCTGAGGTCAAGGGTGGCAGCCGGGAGGAGACACCCCGCTTCTGAAGTCAGGGGTGGTGACCCTGAGGAGCCACCCCAAGCCCGAGGCCAGGGGAGGTGGCTGGGAGGAGCCACTTGCGTCTGAGGGCTAGGCTGGCGCCCGGGAGGAGCAACCCGAGGCACAGTGGGACTAAGGGAGCTATCCAACACTGAAGGTCAGGAACGGTGGTGGAAAGGAAATAACCCTCATCCAAGGTGAGGAGCAGCAGTTGTGCGTTGGTGGAGCAGCTGTGAAGAGATACACCACACCTAAGGTAAGAGAAACCCAAGTAAGATGGCAGGTATTGCAAGAGGGCATCAGGGGCAGACACACTGAAACCATACTCACAGAAAACTAGTCAATCTGATCATACTAGGACCAAGCCTTGTCTAACTTAGTGAAAATAACCATGCCTGTGGGGCAACCCAAAATGGGCAGGTCATAGTGGAAAAGACTGACAGAATGTGGTCCACTGGAGAAGGGAATGGCAAGCCACTTCAGTATTCTTGCCTTGAGAACCCCATGAACAGTATGAAAAGACAAAATGATAGGATACCAAGAGAAACTCCCTAGATCATTAGGTGCCCAATATGCTACTGGAGATCAGTAGAGAAATAACTCCAGAAAGAATGAAGGGATGGAGCCAAAGCAAAAACAATACCCAGCTGTGGCTGTGACTGGTGATAGAAGCAAGATCCGATGCTGTAAAGAGCAATATTGTATAGGAACCTGGAAGGTCAGGTCCATGAATCAAGGCAAATTGGAGTGGTCAGACAAGAGATGGCAAGGGTGAACATCGACATTCTAGGAATCAGTGAACTAAAATGGACTGGAATGGGTGAATTTAACTCAGATGACTATTATATCTATTACTGCGGGCAGGAATCCCTCAGAAGAAATGGAGTAGCCATCATGGTCAACAGAAGAGTCCAAAATGCAATACTTGGATGCAACCTCAAAAACGACAGAATGATCTCTGTTCGTCTCCAAGGCAAACCATTCAATATCAGTTATCCAAGTTGATGCCCCAACCAGTAATGTTGAAGAAGCTGAAGATGAATGGTTTTATGAAGACCTACAAGACCTTTTAGAACTAACACCCCAAGAAGATGTTCTTTTCATTATAGGGGACTGGAATTCTAAAGTAGGAAGTCAAGAAATACCTGGAGTAACATGCAAATTTGGCCTTGGAATGCAGAATGAAGCAGGCAAAGACTAATAGAGTTTTGCCAAGAAAATGCACTGGTCATAGCAAACACCCTCTACCAAAAACACAAGAGAAGACTCTACATATGGACATCACCAGATGGTCAACACTGAAATCAGATTGATTCTATTCTTTGCAGCCAAAGATGGAGAAGCTCTATACAGTCAGCAAAAACAAGACCAGGAGCTGACTGTGGCTCAGATCATGAACTCCTTATTACCAAATTCAGACTGAAATAGAAGAAAGCAGGGAAAACCACTAGACCATTCAGGTATGACCTAAATCAGATCAGTTATGATTATACAGTGGAAGTGAGAAATGATTTAAGGACCTAGATCTGATAGATAGAGTGCCTGATGAACTATGGAATGAGGTTCGTGACATTGTACAGGAGAAAGGGATCAAGACCATCCCCATGGAAAAGAAATACAAACAAGCAAAATGGCTGTCTTGGGAGGCCTTACAAATAGCTGTGAAAAGAAGAGAGGCAAAAAGCAAAGGAGAAAAGGAAAGATAGAAGCATCTGAATGCAAAGTTCCAAAGAATAGCAAGAAGAGATAAGAAAGCCTTCTTCAGTGATCAATGCAAAGAAATAGAGGAAAACAACAGAATGGGAAAGACTAGAGATCTCTTCAAGAAAATTAGAGATACCAAAGGAACATTTCATGCAAAGATGGGCTCAATAAAGGACAGAAATGATATGGGCCTAACAGAAGCAGAAAATATTAAGAGGTGGCAAGAATACACGGAAGAACTGTACAAAAAAGATCTTCACGAATCAGATAATCATGATGATGTGATCACTCATCTAGAGCCAGACATCTTGGAATGTGAAGTCAAATGGGCCTTAGAAAGCTTCACTATGAACAAAGCTAGTGGAGGTGATGGAATTCCAGTTGAGCTGTTTCAAATCCTGAAAGATGATGCTGTGAAAGTGCTGCACTCAATATCCCAGCAAACTTGGAAAACTCAGCAGTGGCCACAGGACTGGAAAAGGTCAGTTTTCATTCCAATCCCAAAGAAAGGCAATGGCAAAGAATGCTCAAACTACTGCACAATTGCACTCATCTCATATGCTAGCAAAGTAATGCTCAAAATTCTCCAAGCCAGGCTTCAGCAATACATGAACCATGAACTCCCTGATGATCAAGCTGCTTTTAGAAAATGCAGAGCAACCAGAGATCAAATTGTCAACATCTACTGGATCATGGAAAAATCAAGAAGAGATAAGAAAGCCTTCTTCAGTGATCAATGCAAAGAAATAGAGGAAAACAACAGAATGGGAAAGACTAGAGATCTCTTCAAGAAAATTAGAGATACCAAAGGAACATTTCATGCAAAGATGGGCTCAATAAAGGACAGAAATGATATGGGCCTAACAGAAGCAGAAAATATTAAGAGGTGGCAAGAATACACGGAAGAACTGTACAAAAAAGATCTTCACGAATCAGATAATCATGATGATGTGATCACTCATCTAGAGCCAGACATCTTGGAATGTGAAGTCAAATGGGCCTTAGAAAGCTTCACTATGAACAAAGCTAGTGGAGGTGATGGAATTCCAGTTGAGCTGTTTCAAATCCTGAAAGATGATGCTGTGAAAGTGCTGCACTCAATATCCCAGCAAACTTGGAAAACTCAGCAGTGGCCACAGGACTGGAAAAGGTCAGTTTTCATTCCAATCCCAAAGAAAGGCAATGGCAAAGTATGCTCAAACTACTGCACAATTGCACTCATCTCATATGCTAGTAAAGTAATGCTCAAAATTCTCCAAGCCAGGCTTCAGCAATACATGAACCATGAACTCCCTGATGATCAAGCTGCTTTTAGAAAATGCAGAGCAACCAGAGATCAAATTGTCAACATCTACTGGATCATGGAAAAATCAAGAAGAGATAAGAAAGCCTTCTTCAGTGATCAATGCAAAGAAATAGAGGAAAACAACAGAATGGGAAAGACTAGAGATCTCTTCAAGAAAATTAGAGATACCAAAGCAAAAAAACATCTACTTCTGCTTTATTGACTATGCCAAAGCCTTTGATTGTGTGGATCACAATAACTGTGGAAAATGCTGAAACAGATGGGAATACCAGACCACTTGACCTGCCTCTTGAGAAATCTGTATGCAGGTCAGGAAGCAACAGTTAGAACTGGACATGGAACAACAGTCTGGTTCCAATTAGGAAAAGGAGTATGTCAAGGCTGTATACTGTCACCCTGGAAACCCACTCCAGTACTGTTGCCTGGAAAATCCCATGATGGAGGAGCTTGGTAGGCTACAGTCCATGGGGTCGCAAAGAGTTGGACACGACTGAGCAACTTCCCTTCCTTTCCCTTCCCTTATATGCAGAATATATCATGAGAAATGCTGAACTGGAAGAAACACAAGCTAGAATCAAGCTTGCTGGGAAAAATATTAATAACCTCAGATATGCAGGTGATACCTCCCTTATGGCAGAAAGTGAAGAAGAACTAAAGAGCCTCTTGATGAAAGTGAAAGAGGAAAGCGAAAAAGTTGGCTTAAAGCTCAACATTCACAAAACAAAGATCATGGCATCTGGTCCCATCACTTCATGGGAAATAGATGGGGAAACAGTGGAAACAGTGTCAGAATTTATTTTGGGGGGCTCCAAAATCACTGCAGATGGTGACTGCAGCCATAAAATTAAAAGACGCTTACTCCTGGAAGGAAAGTTATGACCAACCTAGGTAGTATATTCAAAAGCAGAGACATTACTTTGCCGACTAAGGTCCATCTTGTCAAAGCTATGGTTTTTCCTGTGGTCATGTATGGATGTGAGAGTTGGATTGTGAAGAAGGCTGAGCGCCGAAGAATCGATGCTTTTGAACTGTGGTGTTGGAGAAGATTCTTGAGAATCCCTCGGACTGCAAGGTGATCCAACCAGTCCATTCTGAAGGAGATCAGCCCTGGGATTTCTTTGGAAGGAATGGTGCTAAAGCTGAAACTCCAGTATTTCGGCCACTTCATGCGAAGAGCTGACTCATTGGAAAAGATTCTGATGCTGGGAGGGATTGGGCGCAGGAGGAGGAGGGGACGACAGAGGATGAGATGGCTGGATGGCATCACGGACTTGGTGAACCTGAGTCTAGGTGAATTCCGGGAGATGGTGATGGACAGGGAGGCCTGGTGTGCTGCGATTCATGGGGTCGCGAAGAGTCGGACACGACTGAGCGACTGAACTGAACTGAATACTTCACTGTATATGTGCCACTTTTTCTATATCCATTCATCTTCAGTGAACACTGAGGTTGCTTCCGTGTCTAGACTATCGTAGAGAGTGCTGCTGTGAATACTGGGGTGCATGTATCTTTTTGAATTAGAGTTTTTGTCTTTTCTGGATATATACCCAGGAGTGAGACTGCTGGATCATATGGCAAATCTATTTTTAGTTTTTAAAGTAACCTCCATACTGTTCTCCATAACGGCTGCACAAGTTTACATTCCCAAAGACACTGTAGAAGAGTTTACTTTTCTCCACACTTCCTACTGCATTTACTATTGTTAGACTTTTTGATGATGGACATTCAACTGGTGTGAAGTGACACGTCACTGTAGTTTTGATTTGCATCTTAATAATTAGCAATGTGGAGCATCTTTTTATATGCCTGTTGGCCATCTGTATGTCTTCCTTGAAGAAACGTCTTTTTAGGTCTTCTGCCCATTCTTTGATTGGGTTGTTTTTAGTTGTTGAGTTATATGAGCTGTTTATGTGTTTTGGAAATTAAGCAATTGTCATTGGCATCATTTGCAAATATTTTCTGTCATTCCCTTGGTTATATTTGGCTTTGTTTATGGCTTCCTCTGCTGTGCAAAAGCTTTTCAGTTAATTTGGTCCTATTTGTTTATTTTGGCTTTTATTTCCATTGCTTTAGGAGACAGATCCCCACAAATATTGCTGTGATTATGTCAGATGGCAGGATGTTCTGCCTATGTTTTCCTTTAGGTGTTTTATAACTTCTGGTCTTAGATTTAAATGTTTAATCCATTTTGGGTTTATTTTTGTGTATGGTATTAGAGACTGTTCTGATTTCACTATTTTACATGTGGCTGTCCAGTTTTCTGAGTGCCACATATTGAACAGACTGTCTTTCCTCTATTGCATATTACTGCCTCCTTTGATATTGATTAATTGTAAGTGCATGAGCTTATTTCAGGGCTTTCTAATCTGTTCCATTGATCTATGTATCTGTTTTGTGCCAGTACCATACCATTTTTATTAGTCCAGCTTTGTAGTATAGTCTAACTTACCAGGAGTCTGATTCCTTCAGCTTTATTCTTCTTTCACAAAATTGTTTTGGCTATTCAAGACCTTTTGTGTTTCCACACAAAATAATCTTTTTGTTCTTGTTGTTCTAGTTCTGTGAAAAATGCCATCGATAATTTCATAAGGATTGTATTGAATCTGTGGATTGCTTTGAGTGGTATGGTCATTGGACAACATTGATTTTTTCCAATCCAAGAGGACAGTATATCTTGCCTTTTCTTTATGTCATCTGGTTTTTTTTCTATCAGTGCCACAGTTTTTGGAATACAGATCTGTTAGCTTCTTAGGTAGGTTTATGCCAAAGTATTTTATTTTCAGTATGATGGTTTCACCAGTTTTACCTTTTGATCTCTCATTGTTAATGTACAGAAATGCAACCAATTTCTGTGAATTAATTTCATACCCTGAAACTTTACTGCCTTTATTGATATTTTTATAATACCAGTAGTTCTCTGGTAGCAGTTTTAGGATTTCCTATGTATAATATCATGTCATCTGGAAAAGTGACAGCTTTAGTTCTTCATTTCCAGTTTGGATTCCTTTTATTTCTTCTTCTCTGATTGCTGTGATTAAGACTTCCAAAATTATGTTGGGTAAAAGTGGAAAGAGTGGGAACACTTGTCTTGTTCTTGATCTTAGAGGGAATGCTTTCAGCTTTTAACTCTTGAGTACTATGTTAGCTTGGGTTTGTCATATATGGCCTTTATATTGAGGTTTGTTCCTTGTATGTCCACTTTCTGGAGACTTTTTATCTGAAATGGATGTTGAATTTTATCAAAATCTTTTTCTGAATCTACTGAGATGATATGTTTTTGCTTCAGTTTGTTAATGTGGTATATTATACTCATTGATTTGTAGATATTGAAAATTTCTAGCATCCCTAGGATACATCCCACTTGGTCATGATATGTGATCCTTTTAATATATTGTTGGATTTGGTTTGCTAGTATTTTGTTGACAGTTTTGTTATCATATTCAACAGTGATACTAACCTGCAATTTTATTTTATGGTATCTTTGTCTGCTTTTCGTGTTAGGGTGATGGCAGTATCATAGAATGAGTTTGGAAGTGCTCCTTCCTTCACAATTTTTAGAAGAATTTTCAGGAGTATAGGTGTTAAATATTCTCTAAATACCTGATAGAACTTACCTGTGAAGCCACTTGGTCCTGGACTTTTGTTTGTTGGGAGTTTTTTTAATCGCAAATTCAATTTTAGTACTTTTAATTGGCCCATTTATATTTTCTGTTTTCTCCTGGTTCTGTCTGCTTGCACCTTTCTAAGAGTTTGCCTGGTTGTCCATTTTATTGGCACATAACAGCTTGTAGTAGTATCTTAAAATCATTTGTGTTTCTGTGATTTCAGTTATAAGTTCTCCTTTTTCATTTCTGATTGATTGATTTAGACCCTCTCCTTTTTTTCTTGAGTTTGGCTAAATATTTTATCAATTTCATCTTTTCAAAGAATCAGATTTTAGTTTCTTTTCTATCCTTTTTAGTTTATTTCATTTATTTCTTCTCTGATCTTTATGACTTCTTACCTTCTACTAACTTTGGGTTTTGTCTCTTCTTTCTCTAGTTGCTTTAGGGAAAAGTTAGGTTTGACTTTTTTCCTATTGTTTTCTGAGGTAAGCTTGTATTGCTAGAAACTTCCCTCAGAATTGCTTTTTCTGTGTCCACAGGTTTTGGACAATCATTTTTGTATCTAGATATTTTTTGTGTTCCTATCTTATTCAGTGATCCATTGGTGGTTTAGTAGCATATTTTTTAGTCTCCATATATTTGTGTGTTTGCAGTTTTATCCTTACAGTTAATTTCTATTCTTACAACATTGTGTTCAGAAGAGATACTTGATGTATTGAGGCTTGTTTTGTGGTCTAGAATGTAATCTATCTCAGGGAATGTTCCATGTGTACATGAAAAGAATGTGCATGTAGTCTGAATCTTTCAGGTTGAATGTTTTATATATTAATTAAATTTATTTGGTCTAATGTGTCACTGAAGACTTGTGTTTCCTTATTGATTTTCTGTCTGGATAATCTGCCCAATGATGTAAATGGAGTATTCAGGTCCCCTACTATTATTGTGTTACTGTTGATTTTTCTATTTATGTCTGTTAACACATTACTGACTGGGGGATTTTTATAGAAACTAATGCCTATGGACAGTGATTTGCTATGTAACTGAAATCATATTTAACTTTATTTATCTGAAACTCTGTACATGTCTTACTAAAGCATTCTAATATGTTGTTAGAGTGTGTTAGGCACTGTAGCAGGCAGCTCTGCTTCTGTGCAGGGAAATAGGACATCGTTTACAACTATATTGTGTTTTTCCCCTGGAAGGGCAGACTCTCTACTTTCTGCCAGCAATTTTTTTTTTTTTTAGTTCTAAACTATGGCATAAAACCTGATACACAATCTATCTCATTCCTTGGAGTGACAGAAATGCAGTCAGTTTCAAGAGAATAATTTAGATTTCAAAAATTATGTAAATGTAGGCTAAAAATATATTTTTGTATTTACAATGGTCAAAGAAACTCACTCCCAGTAATAAAGCTATATACATTAAATTTTTGAGAAAAAAGTTGTTTAGGACAAAAAAATAATCAAGGGAACAATATAATGAACAAAATTTCAAATTTCATTGAATTCTATGTGAGGAGTTTGGTTAAAAAAAAGATGAATTAATTTTCTTT
>SJYC01013890.1:0-60724 GCA_006408675.1 Madoqua kirkii | reverse complement strand
CTGACTCGATGGATGTGAGTCTGAGTGAACTCCGAGAGATGGTTATGGACCGGGAGGCCTGGTGTGCGATTCATGGGATGGCAAAGAGTCGGACACAACTGAGCGACTGAACTGAACTGAACTGATCCTTATGACAGTAATTACTGCACCTTTTCAGAAAAAGGGTTATCCATTTAACAAACATTTATTGCCTGCCTACTCAAATGGCCAAACAATGCATTCATTTACTTCCTATTCAGACAACTTGTATTGAATGCTTACTGTACTCAGTGCTAATGTCATGGGGTTAGATGTTCAGGGGTGAACAAAACAGATGGAGTGTCTCCCTCCATGAAGCTGATATCCTAATGAGAGACAAGCTGTCAGTAAATGTCTCCAAGTAAACTAAGTAAGACATCTTCAATGCGGGCCATGAAGGAAAAGAACATGGAGTGTTGGGAGCCAATAATAGGGAGAACTTCTTCAGATCGGAGGATAGAGAAATCAGGAAAGCTGAGTGCTGAAGGATAAGTCATGAAGCCTGGGGATGGGGAGGAACTCCAGCCAGGGGGAATTGCATGGGTGAAGACCCTGAGGTGGGACCGAGCTTTTGTGTCTAAGAAACTAGATGATGGTGGAAGGCAGAGAGCCAGGGAGAAGGTGGGTAGGGCCAGATCCCATGGGGCTCCCCCAGGAATAGAACAATAAGGCAGTGTTCTCTTTGCACATGTGAGGGATGGCTTAGGTGTGGGTGCACAGTGGAGCAGACAGGGCCGTGGTCCAGCCAAAGGATGGCAGAAAATGGACATGGAGATGTTGGGGTGTATTTTGAAAAGAGAGTTGTTGGGATTTGCCTAGTATTAAATGAGGACAGAGATGAATCCACGGCCCTACCTAGATCATTGACTGAAGACCTAAGAAGTGTTTCCAGAGAGACTGAGCCTGGGCTTGGAAAAATGGGCCATCCTGAGCCAGCAAACAAAGCCTGCTGTTGCTGCTGCTGCTGCTAAGTCGCTTCAGTTGTGTCCAACTCTGTGTGACCCATAGACGGCAGCTCACCAGGCTCCCCCGTCCCTGGGATTCTCCAGGCTAGGAGTTATTAATATCCTCAAAACAGCATTGTTATGGGAGAGACATACCCTGATTTGTTTTATTCAAATTAAAATCCAGAAATATTATCTATAAAATGAGCCCTGAAGAGACAACCTCCTGTTCTAAGCCCAATACCGGCAAATTAGTTTCTGCAAAATGACATCACTTGTCAAATTACATCAATGTGACCTATTTTTACTTTATTGGGTCTGCAGTTTTATAGTAAAAGATTTGAAAATTATTTTGTTTTACAGTTATATAAAAGCTGAAAAGCTCACGAAATGTATACCTAAATGTATACATATTTAATTCACATTATGATAAGAATAATAAAGTCCAGACAGGAGATCCATGATAATTTTTTTTCTTTTAAAGGGAATGTTGTTTGGATCAGGTTTAGCAAACACTGCTTGGGTGACCTGCTGAAAAATGCTGTGTGAGTCTGCAGTGGGTACACAAAGATGGCCGAGTTGGTCTCTGCATATGGAAGGAGGGGATTCTGCTAAGTGACATGCCCACCACCTGCCCTGTCTCCCTGGGGACATCTCCACGTATGCATCACACTTGTAGGATGGTGGTTCTCCTGGGAAAGAGCTGTGACTCCTGCATTGTCTGCATGTGACTATCAAACACTGGGTAAGTTTACAGAATACCAAGGTCTAGATACTAAACCTACGGATACAGATTTATCTCACTGGGATCCAGCCTGGGCACTGGTAAATTAGAAACTTAACTAGATGATGGGAATGCACAGTCAGGCTAGAACGCAGAACCATCTGGAACTGTGATCTGGTTGGTGAACACATCTCATCAATGCTAGTCAGATGCTTTGGGAAAGATGGACAGATGATGCGAAAGTCGACAGACAGCCACTTGTTGGAACAGGAGGAATGCTGGACACCCCCTGGAAATAACGTCATAAAGCAGAGACCTCAGTCTCCCCACAGCATGTGTTTTGACTGAGGACTAGGAAAGGGAAAATGCAATATAAGAAGTTATAAAACAGACAGGAAATAGGAAATTCACCTTCTTGGCTTTGAACAAATATATTTTTATTAAATCCCCTGATCTAGTGGCACCTCAGAATGCAGTGTATTTCTGAGAAGACAGCAAAGCAAATGGGCAGATGCTGTCTCTGTATGCCTGGAGCCAGACTGTCCATGGCAGGGAGTGATGGGGTGGGTCTGAGCTGCCCTGGGGCTGGTCCAGGCATCTTTGTGACCAGCATCCCCAGCATCTTCATGCATCTGGTCTAGACTGGAAGCTGTGTTGTCCAGAACTCTCTGATTTCACGTCTTTGTGGAAACAAATGTTAACTTCTCATTCCTGTGTCTTGCTCACACTTTTACCACCGTGTGCTTCTCGTGGTTTCCTGAACGCATCTACTTATGTTCTCCCTCCCTTGTAGACTTGCAGCGGGGTGGTCCTCAGAACATCAGGCTCCTCTCTGGTCCCTTAAACACTTACTTCAGTGCTTTTATATAGTTGGCGCCCACACACCAAACCAATTCAAAATTTCATTTTCCCCTAGAGATCTTCTATTTTTGTTTCCACTTTTCCATGTTACAGTCATTAGTATGGGTGTTGGTTGACCCTTCTAGAGGTTAGCAATGACAATTGTCCATTGTTGGAGGCCACTAGGAAACTGGAATTTGTGTGGCGCTTGGATGGGACTTGTCCTGGAACTAGCCACAGCAGCTGTAGGTGAAATTGGGAGTGGTGATAAAAAGTGACTCAGATATTTTAAAGATGATTTCTTTATCTCATACTCTCTACTTGAGCATCTATCAAACAGATGGCTTGGAAGAGGCCATCCTCAGACTCTTGAATTGAGGTGAGAGGACAAGCAGCTGATGGCCCCACAGGACAGACTGAATCACAACTCTGCCTTTCCACAAACTCTCTAGGGGATTTGATGCACACTAAAATTTGAGAACAATTGACCTAGGATTACTTCCATTTTTCTCATTCTATCCTTTGCATTTAATCTTTGAATGCTTATTTATTAAGCTTCCATACTGCAGAAGCATTATGCTAGGCACTAGAGAGACAAATTCCTTGACTTTGAACATTTCAATCTTGGCAGGGTGGCAAACACACTGACTTTTGTTGTGAGCGCGATCAGGGCTGTGAATGTGGAGTGTTGGTACAGGTGAAATAAAGGGAAAGGAAGTACACATCTCAGGAAACAATATGATGGGGATGGACAGCCATCCCCTCCCCCCATAAAATCCCAGCAGCTCAGCAAAGTGGTTCCCATTGCCCTGTTTCATAGCTCACCACTTTGATGTAGGGGCCATGTAGCCATCTGTAGAGGAGGGAGATCTGAGCAGAGTTTTGGAGTGTCTGGCATGAAGTAAGTGAGAAAAGATGTTAGACACTACTCTTATCTAGCATTTCATCAAATGTGGGCAATACCAACATAATCTCAAGGCTCTATTTCTTGAAAACTTTAGTGGCAGCCTGTACTACATTATTTTTCAGAGTTGTCTGGTTAAGCATCACTTAGGGCACTAGTTAAACATAAAAATATCTGGGCTCCACCTGAAATAGCCTGACCCAGATTAACAAGGAGATGATCCTGGGAATCAATTTCCATCAAGTCCACAAAGATTCTCAAACTTAAGTAAGGAAGAAAAAGTATTCTCAAACAAAATGAGGCCTGTGTTAAGAAAAAGATGTGGTTACAGGGCTCTAAGGATCAAATGTATGAGTGTGTGTGTGTGTTTGTGTGTGTGTGTGTTCAGTCATGTCCGACTCTTTGTGACCCCATGGGCCATAGCCCACCAGGTTCTTCTGTCCATGGCGGTTCTCCAGGCAAGAATATTGGAATGGGTTGCCATTTCCTACTCCAGGGAGATCTTCCTGACTCAGGGATCAAACCAGGGTCTTCCTGCATCTCCTTCATTGGCAGGCAGCTTCCTTCCCACTGAGCCATCTGGGATCAGAAGTTACAGGTTAAATGCCAAGGGAGAAATAGGGCAATACTGATTTAACAAAAATAGAGTGCTATGTGGGAGCAATGTCAGCAAGATGGCAGACTAGAAAGTTGTAAGTCCTCACTCTTCTATAGAAATATGAAGTAAATGACATGCAGACCAAAAGCAACTTTGTGGGAACTCTAGAAACCAGTTAAAGACTCACTTTAGATTTAAGGACATACATAGCTTGGAAGTGAAAGGTTGGAAAAAAATACTTCATGTAAGTATTACCCAAATGAGATCAGACAAAACTGTCTTTAAGTCAGAAACTGTCATAGGAGACAAAGAAGTGTATTATATAATGACAAAAAAGTCAATTCACAGCAAAACAATGAAAAATGTATATGCACCACACATCAGATTTCCTAAATATATGAAGCAACCATTGACAGAATTGAATGGAGAAACAGATCATAATAATAGCAGAAAACATCAATATCTCACTTTCAGTGCTGGATAGAAGAACCAAACAGAAGATCAATAAGGGAGAGAAGACATGACAATAATATAAAACAATTGAATCTCAGACACACGCAGAATACTTCAGCAAAAGTAGCTGGATATATGTATTTTTTCTCAAGTGTATATGGAACATTCTTTAGAATAGACCGTATGTTAGATCAAAAATAATACATTTAAAAAGGTTAAACTTTTACAAACTATTTGTTCCAACTAAAACGGAGTAAAACAAAACATCAATTTTGTTGTCTTGTCACTAAATCATGTCTGACTATTTTGAAACTCCATGGACTAAAGCCCACCATGCTCCTCTGTCCATGAGATTTCCTGGGCGAGAATACTGGAGTGAATTGCCATTTCCTTCTCCAAGGGATCCTCCAGACCCAGGGATTGAACCCACATCTCCTGCATTGGCAGGTGGGTTCTTTACCACTGAGCTACCAGGGAAGCCCTAGACATCAATAGCAGAAGGAAAATTAGAAAATCACAAATACAGGGAAGTTAAGCAATACACTCTGAAAATACTAATGAATCAAAGAAGAAATCATAGTGGAGATTAGAAAATACATTGAGACAAAAAAAAAAAAAATGAAAGGGCAGCATTTGAAACCTATGGGATGCAGCAAAAACAGTGCTAAAGGGAAATTTATAGCTGCAAAGGCTTACATTTTAAAAGAGAAAAATCTCAAACCAACAATCTAAATTTACACTTTAAGGAGCTAGAATAAGAAGGACAAACTAAATTTAAAGTTAGTAGAAAGAAGAAAATAATAAAGATTGGAGCAGAGATAAAATAGAAAATAGGAAAACAGTAGAGAGCTCAGTGAAACTAAGAGTCTTCAAAGACATCAGTGAATTTGAGAAACTTAGCTAGATTGACTAAAGAAAAAAGAAGACTCAAATAACTAAAAATGGAAATAAAAACAGACACTTTACAATTAATCTTATAGAAATAGAAAGGATTATGTGGGAAAATTGTAAACAACTGTATGTCAACAAATTGGATAACCTGGATTTAACTTATATGCAGAGTACATCATGAGAAATGCTGGGCTGGAAGAAACACAAGCTGGAATCAAGATTGCTGAGAGAAATATCAATCACCTCAGATATGCAGATGACATCACCCTTATGGCAGAAAGTGAAGAGGAGCTAAAAAGCCCCTTGATGAAAGGGAAAGAAGAGAGTAAAAAGTTGGCTTAAAGCTCAACATTCAGAAAACGAAAATCATGGCATCCAGTCCCATCACTTCATGGCAAATAGATGGGGAAACAGTGTCATACTTTATTTTTTGGGGCTCCAAAATCACTGCAGATGGTGACTGCAGCCATAAAATTAGAAGACGCTTAATCCTTGGAAGAAAAGTTATGACCAACCTAGATAGTATATTCAAAAGCAGAGACATTACTTTGCCAACTAAGGTCCATCTAGTCAAGGCTATGGTTTTTCCTGTGGTCATGTATGGATGTGAGAGTTGGACTGTGAAGAAAGCTGAGTGCCCAAGAATTGATGTTTTTGAACTGTGGTGTTGGAGAAGACTCTTGAGAGTCCCTTGGACTGCAAGGAGATCCAACTAGTTCATTCTGAAGGAGATCAGCCCTGGGATTTCTTTGGAAGGAATGATGCTAAAGTTGAAACTCCAGTACTTTGGCCATCTCATGCGAAGAGCTGACTCACTGGAAAAGACTCTAATGCTGTGAGGGATAGGGGGCAGGAGGAGAAGGGGACAACTGAGGATGAGATGGCTGGATGGCATCACAGACTCGATGAACGTGAGTCTGAGTGAACTCCGAGAGATGGTGATGGACCGGGAGGCCTGGTGTGCTGCGATTCATGGGGTCGCGAAGAGTCAGACATGACTGAGTGACTGAACTGAACTGAAATGAAATGGACAAATTTCTAGAAACACAAAACTTACCAAGACTGAATCATAAAGAGATAGAAAATCTGAGCAGGCCTATACCTAATAAGGAGAGTGAATCAGTAATCACAAATCTTCCAACAACAAAAAAGCCCAGGACCAGAGGACTCTACTGATGAAGTCTACCAAACATCTGAGGAAGAATGAACATCCATCCTCTTCAAATTCTTCTAAAGTATTCAAGAGGAAGGAAGATTTCCAAATTCAATCTGTGAGGTGAGAATTACCCTGTTATTCCAGTCAGATGAAAACACTACAAGAAAAGAAAACCACAATATCTTATATGGAAATTGATGCAAAAATTCTCAACAAAACTAGCAAACCTACTTCAAAAGCACAATAAAAATAAGTATACACCACAAAATGTGGAATTTATACTTGAAATGCAAGAACGATTTTAATGAATGAAGATCAATCAATATAAGACACTGTATTAACAGAATGAAGGATGAACTATGGTCATCTCAATTGATACAGAAATAACATCTGATAAAATTCAACACTGTTTCATAATGTAGAAATAATCATACATGTAGAAAACTTTGCACTTATATGTAGAAAATCTTAAAAATACCACAAAACTCTTAGAACTAATGAATAAATTCAACAAAGTTTCTAAATGTAAAATTGGCCTACCAAAACCAGTTATTCTTCCATACAGGAACAACAAACCATCCAAAACGAAATTAAAAAAACCATCCCTTTTACAAAAGCATTAAAAAGAAAAAGCTATTTAGGAATAAACTTAACCAAGGAGGTAAAAGACTTGTACATTAAAACCCACAAAATACTATTGAATAAATCTAAAGAAGACACCAATAAACAGAAAGATATCCTTTGTTCATGAATGGCTAGATGCAGTCTCATTAAAATATTAACACTGTCCAAAGCTATCTATAGATTTAGAGCAATCCATATGAAAAATCCAATGACATTTTTTGCACAAATAGAAAAATCCATCTCCAAATTCATATGGAATAAACCTCAGGGAAATCTCACTGTTTCGATTTCCTTTAGGATTGACTGGTTTGATCTCCTTGTAGTCCAAGGGATTCTCAAGAGTCTTCTCCAACACCACAGTTCAAAAGCATCACTTCTTTGGCACTCAGCTTTCTTTATGGTCCAACTTTCATATCCATGCATGACTATTGGAAAAACCATAGCTTTGACTAGATGGACTTTTGTCTGCAAAGTAATGTCTGCTTTTTAATATGCTGTATAATTTTGTCATAGCTTTTCTTCCAAGGAGCAAGTGTCCTTTAATTCCATGGCTGCAGTCATCACCTGCAGTAATTATGGAGCTCAAGAAAATAAAGTCTCTCACTGTTTCCATTGTGTCCCTATCTATTTGCCATGAAGAGATGGGACTGGATGCCAGGATCTTAGTTTTTTGAATGCTGGGTGGGACCTTACCTTACACCATGCAAAAAACTAACTCCAAGTAGATCAAAGACCTAAATGTGAGACTTAAAGCTATAAAAATGCTAGAGGAAAACACGGGGGAAAAACATCACAACATTGGATTTGACAATGATTTCTCAAGTATGACACCAAAAGAGTAGGCAATATAAGAAAACTGAAAAACCAGACTACATCAAAATAAAAACTTTTATGCACCAAAGGACACAACTGACAGGTGAAAAAGTAAACTGAAGAAGGGAGGAAAATATTTTCAAATCATATTTCTGAAAAAGGATTAATATCTAGAATATATGAAGAACACTATAACCCAAGGACACAAAAACAAGCAACTTGATTTAAAAAATGGGCAAAGGACTTGAATAGACATTTCTTCAAGGAAGTTACACAATACAAATGATGCTTATCATCTTTAATCATTAGGGAAATGCAAATCTACTCCACAATGAGATGCTACTTCATATCAGCTAGAATGGCTGCTGCTGCTACTGTTGCTGCTGCTGTTAAGTCGTTTTAGATGTGTCTGACTCTGTGTGACCCCATAGACGACAGCCCACTAGGCTCCTCTGTCCCTGAGATTCTGTAGGCAAGAGCACTGGAGTGGGTTGCCGTTGCCTTCTCCAATGCATGAAAGTGAAAAGTGAAAGTGATGTTGCTCAGTTGTGCCTGACTCTTAGCGACCCCATGGACTGCAGCTTACCAGCCTCCTCCATCCATAGGATATTCCAGGCAAGAATACTGGAGTGGGTTGCCATTACTTTCTCTGGCTAAAATGGCTACTATTCAAATATAGACAGTAAGTGTTGGTAGAATATGGGAATATTGGAACCCTTGTACATTGAGGGTAGGAATGTAAAGTGGTACAATTCCAGAGGAAAATAATATGGCAGTTCTTAAAAAAATTAAAGAGAATTACCATATAATTCAGTAATTCTACTTTGGAGTATATAATTTAAAAAAATGAATTCTTAATTCAATGATATTGAATATCATTGTGATATTTGTAACATCCATGTTCAGTTCAGTTCAGTCGCTCAGTCATGTCCGACTCTTCGCGACCCCATGAATTAGCACGCCAGGCCTCCCGGTCCATCACCATCTCTCGGAGTTCACTCAAGACTCATGTTCATCGAGTCCATGATGCCATCCAGCCATCTCATCCTCGGTTGTCCCCTTATCCTCCTGCCCCCAATTGCTCCCAGCATTAGAGTCTTTTCCAATAATTCTTCACATGAGGTGGCCAAAGTACTGGAGTTTTAGCTTTAGCATCATTCCTTCCAAAGAAATCCCAGGGCTGATTTCCTTCAGATTGGACTGGTTGGATCTCCTTGCAGTCCAAGGGACTCTCAAGAGTCTTCTCCAACACCACACTTCAAAAGCATCAATTCTTCAGTGTTCAGCCTTCTTCACAGTCCAACTCTCCCATCCATGCATGACCATAGGAAAAACCATAGCCTTGACTAGATGGACCTTAGTTGGCAAAGTAATGTCTCTGCTTTTGAATATACTATCTAGGTTGGTCATAACTTTTCTTCCAAGGACTAAGCGTCTTTTAATTTCATGGCTGCAGTCACCATCTGCAGTGATTTTGGAACCCAAAACAATAAAGTCTGACACTGTTTCCACTGTTTCCCCATCTATTTGCCATGAAGTGATGGGACCGGATGTCATGATCTTTGTTTTCTGAAAGTTGAGCTTTAAGCCAACTTTTTCACTCTCCTCTTTCACTTTCATCAAGAGGCTCTTTAGTTCTTCTTCACTTTCTGCCATAAGGGTGGTATCATCTGCATATCTGAGGTTATCACAATAGCGAAGGCAATGGCACCCCACTCCAGTACTCTTGCCTGGAAAATTCCATGGACAGAGGAGCCTGGAAGGCTGCAGTCCATGGGATTGCTGAGGGTCAGACACAACTGAGCAACTTCACTTTCACTTTTCACTTTCATGCATTGGAGAAGGAGATGGCAACCCACTCCAGTGCTCTTGCCTGGAGAATCCCAGGGATGCGGGAGACTGATGGGCTGCTGTCTATGGGGTCACACAGAGTAGGACATAACTGAAGTGACTTAGCAGCAGCAGTAGCAGAAAGCAACTCAGTGTCTATCACTGACTGAATGGATGAACAAAACAGAATGTGGTACACACATGCAATGCCTGTGCATGCGATGGAATATTATGCAGCTTCAGAAAGAAAGAAATCTGACCCATGCTATGACACGCATAGATGAATCTGAAGACATGCTAAGTGAAATAAGCCAGCTCTTAAAGACATGCACTGTATAATTCTGCTCATATGAGGGACCTAGAGTAGTCATATTCATAGAGATATTAATAGAAAGTAGCATGGCGGTTGCCAGATGTTGCAGAGAGGAGAATGGAGAATTGCTAAATGCATACAGACTTTCAGTTTTCAGAGAGGAGAAAGACTTCTAGAGATATATGACGGCAACTCTTACACAACAATGTGAATGTACTTAATATGACTGAATCTTACACTTAAAAATGGTCAGAAAAGTAAATTTTGTTATGTGCATTTTACCGCCATTAAAAAAAAAATTGAAGGGTCATGAAAACCCCGGGGTGAGGGAATTTATCAAGGAGGCAGTGGAAAGGCCTCCAGAGCCCAAGTGAGGGAATGATTTGCTCGCTGAGGTTTGGAATTGGTGCGTATGGGTGTGTGCTAAGCTGCTTTGGTCATGTCTGATTCTTTGAGACCCATGGCCTGTAGCCCACTAGGCTCCTCTGCCCTTCAAATTCTCCCTGCAAGAATACTGGAGTGGGTTGCCATGCCTGGCTCCAGGGGATCTTCCCGACCAAGGGATCAAACCTGCTTCTCCTACGTCTGCTGCATTGGCAGACTGGTTCTTTACTACTAGTGCCACCTGGGAAGACTTTGGGAGTGGTAATCCTACCCATCCACCCATCTTTGTATGTAGACAGCCTGGTCTAAAGGAAGGAGTCTTTGGGTCAAAGAAGCAGTTAGGAGTTAGCCTAGAGATCCATGATTTTTAACTGTTCAAGGACATCAGACTGGCTGGAGAGCTTATTTAGGGCATAGGCATAGGCTGTCCTCACACATGCATATTCAATGGGTCTAGGGAGAACCTGCAGAGAAGGCAATGGCAACCCACTCCAGTACTCTTGCCTGGAAAATCCCTTGGACAAAGGAGCCTGGTAGGCTGCAGTCCATGGGGTCGCTAAGAGTCAGACATGACTGAAGCGACTCAGCAGCAGCAGCAGCAGCAGCAGCAGGGAGAACCTGAGACTGTACGTTTCTAACAAGCTCACAGGTTATACTGATGGGGCTGGTCTAGGACCCTCCTTTAAGCTAGGGACCCTCCTTCCCTTCTGTATAGGGAAGAGGCAGAGGGATCTATCAAGTAGTACTAAAAGCAAAGCGAGCAGCCAGCCCACGGCTGGCAGGGTGATGACTGAGACCCTCGTGGGGTCTGGACACCTGGTCTGATCTGTTTACACTCATGCTGCAGGGTTTACAAGAAGCCACCTGAGGTGGATTTACTACCCACTCATAAGAACAGCCTCACTGAGTAAACAACTCCAAACGATCCATTTCCTGGCCATTCCCTTCCCGCGTGCCCCAAGTTCAGCAAAACTGAAACCACCTGCCTTTCTGAGAAAAGCTTCCTTATACTTTATTATCCACTTTTATGGGCTCCCTGATATGAGTTCTGACATCAATGATCGTGTTCTCGTTTATCACGTGGCCTGGCAAGATAGCCGTCTGCACACTCTGAGCTCCATGCTTTGATGCTGTTTAGGGCCGAAGGCAAGTGGCTGCTTTTAAAAACAGAGAGTTAATAATTCTCCAAGCCGGAAGCCAGGATTTGCACCCTGGAGAGGGTTGGCTTTGTGTTGGGAAGTCTGCTTCAACATCTGGCCCTTGGCAGGGTCTCCAGGAGATGCAGGCAGTTGCTGCTTCCTTCTTTCCCACCTGGGAAAAAATGCGATTGCAACAACCTCCACAGTGGCTGGGAAGATAGCAGAGTGTGTTCTGGAGTCTTCTACTGTCACAGCATGCTCTGGACAGAATACTGGGACTGGGATTCTAGGGCTCGTCTTTCTGGCCTTGAATCTGGTACCCAGATCTGGGCATTCTCTGGGCCTCTGTCAAGTTGGGGAGATTCTGGCTCCCAGTTTGTGTGTAGCAGTTCCTTTGGTTCTCAGTACTAGGGAGCTTGCAGATACACTCTACCTTTTCAAATAAGACTGTCTTATCAATAGCTGATCATGAACCCATGGGCATCCAGAGAGCAGTGCAAAGTTCTGACTATTTGACTCTGCTTCTTACCAGCAGGTGGATGCTGGTCCCTATGGAGTTGGCCTTGAGCTTCTGGGGAGCCAAGGGTACCTCCTCCTTGGTTTCCTTCTCGTTCTCTCACTGTTGCTGCCCTTTGTGCCAAAGCGGTGAGGATGAGTCTTTCTATTCCTAATGGCACTATCTTGGCCTGATGTGTGTGTTTCCCCATGGTCCTCTGCAGCGTGTGGACTCTCATGAAGGAAAAGAAAGGATGTTAAACCTGTAAGATCTGGGTCTAGCATCATGTGAATGAACACCAGATCTGGAAAACATCTTGGTTACATGACTCTCCTCCTCTGGACAGAATCACCCCTCTAGGGAGTGGTGTGTCATCACAGAAGAGCACCCAGTGCCTGGCATACTGCAGGCACTCAAGAAACGTCTGTTATCATCACTCTTATGACACCATGGCCTAGGAGCTCTCTGGCTCTTCCCCAGGCTCCTCTGAGCTCCTCGCAAGGCTAAAAGTTGCATCCATGCCTTTGGAGAGCTCACTGGAAGAAATAATTACCTGTTTTCTCTTGGGAGTACCTGGAACACTCCTCAAGTGGGATGAATATGAATGAAGTTAGGGGTCAGGAGAGGAGAGTGTGACTTTGTTTCCTGGGAGTGGGAGGGTGGGGCAGATTTTTCCACTCTGTGGTGGCATCAGGGAAACAGTATAAATACTTCTTGACAATAAACAAATAACTTTGAGCCCTGGGAAAGATGGTTTGGAGAGAGGGTGACTGCTCTAAATTGCTCTTTGAAAAGAACAGGCTTTCTTGGCCAACAGTGAATCAAACGTGATGAAATACAATGCGTCTGGCACTGTCTCCTCATGGAAACTGCCTTGCCTCGGGGGAGATGGAAAATGCATGACAAAGCTGTGGAAAGAGACTAAGGTGTCACAAATTCTGGATTGTCTCTCAACGTGCAAGTCTCCACAGGGAAAAGGAGGTGCCTGGGTGGCGCATGGCCTCAGGTGCTGTGACAGACGGCTCATGATTGCCAAGTGTCTCTGTGCAGGGTGTCACGCAAGGCCCCACCTCTGGACAGACCTGCCTGAGTGGGAGGCAGGTGCTAAGGGCAAAGCCATATCCAGAATGGGGAGGATGGAGCCCAGGGCCTTGCAAGAGTTGCCACCACTTCTGGGTGGTTGCTTCAGATCAAGGGGACATGCTCTCCACCCCTCTCCTTCCTCTGCACAGGAGACTGGTATGTGTGTGTGCATCTGGGGAGCTGTATAGGGCTGTTTAAAGTAGTAGAACATGCACGGTGAGGGGAAGGTGCTGAATACTGATCATGGTAAATCCAGTCTTCTGTCTTCATTAGGATGGAAACTACTCAAAGGTATGTGCTTGAGTGCTAAGTTCCTTCTGTCCTGTCTGACTCTTTGAGACCCTATGGATTGTAGTCCTCCAGGGTCCTCTGTCTGTGGGATTCTCCAGGCAAGAATACTACAGTGGGGTTGCCATTTTCTCCTCCAGGGGATCTTCCTGACCTAGGGATCAAACCTATGTCTCTTACATTACCGGCGTTGGCAGGTGGGTTCTTTACCACTGCAGTCACCTGGGAAGACTCAAATGTATATTTGGACTATAAAGAAGTACAAATAGAATCTTAGCTTTGTATTTATGAAAAGCAAAGAAATTGAATACTTGGGGATGCTGTTTCAATGCACCAAGGTGTAAATATTCAAAGGTGTGGAAATGCATTTTCAGTAAACTTATACCTTGGAATTGCTCTATATTTAAATCCTGAATGTATGAAATAAATAAACGTACTGTTGTCTCAGGGGACAATATCATAAAATGAAGCTGTGAAAAATTCTTTTGACAATTTTAGGTTATTGTTCAAGGCACAGTTTTTGTTTGAGATTTCACAGTTTATGGTGGATCATTTTAAGTATCACTTTGTAGTCAATTTTAGATTTTAAAATTGGCTATGCATTTATTTCTGGAGTTGTAATTGACCTTCAGAGGAAAGCAGAGGGCTTCCATTTATATAAATCTGTCCAGAGAACCTGTATGTAGAAAACAGTGGTACCATATCATGCTGTGATGTCACAGTTTACAGAATTCCTCCTTCAGTAACAGTCCCAAGTCAGGGATCAAGTTCTGTGCAGCAAATGGCAATAAGAGAAAGTAAGATAACAAAACAGACTGAGAGGAAATTGCCCCAGAGTTGGGCAGGAAGCATCCAGTCTGGCTATTAAGAGCTTTGTGACACTGATGCGCTGAGAAGGCTGCAGAGGAGCCTGTGACAAGGGTTCAGGCGGCTTTCCTTCACAGGAACACCAGCAAGGACAAAACTGGGAGTGGACTGGCCGGTGAGTACCTGGGCTTTCGCTGGCCATCCATGTCATCCTTTAGGCATGTGGCTTAGGTGTTATTTCCCTGACCCTCTAGACAAAGTAGAGGGTCTGGCTCACATTCCCTCAGTTTCTTCCACAGATGCCCCACAGATGTGCTTGCATATGGCCCCAGAACTTCCTGTTGAAGTCCCTGCCTGCACAAGCCTGTCCTTCGTGTGCTCATTTCTTCTGGCTCTGAGCTGGACGCCTCCTGCATCTCCTCCTGGACATGCATTTTATGAATATGAAAGGTGTGCATTGTCCTTCCTCCAGCTGGAGTTAGCAATGGTTACTCTGCTTGGGGCACTGAGCTTCAGATGAAGAAGTACTAGATGCAAAGATACTCCTAGGTTTTCATTTCCACCATCAAGAGGCAAGTAAAGTGCATCACTACGGCTAGGTGGGGCAGACATCTTGGACTCTGATCCAGGGGTCACCATACTCCTCATGAGGGGTGGAGCTGGAGATGTTAGCTTGGATCTGAGGCCAGTTCTGGTATGGGTGAGTATGCCCTGAAGGGCAGCTCATCACCAGGTCTGGCTATCCATCTTTCTACCCAGTCACCCTTCCAACCATCCATTCATCCTCTATCCACCCACCCATCCATCCACTTGTGTCTTCAGGCCCTTCCATCTTCAAGGTGCCTCCTCTCAGCAAGACACTCCACCCTCTCTACCACTGGGTCTTTCCCACTGTTTCTAAATACAATCAAGAGTCTCCTTTTAAACAACTACTCACCATCACCCAGTCTGCCCCGCATGTACGTCCTATCTCTTCTCCCTCATTCTCATGAGATTTGTGAAAGAATGGACTTTCTCAGTGGCCCCTCCCCACCCCACTCTCACCCTCAAGAGAAGACACATTCAGCCACCTGGGGCTTCATGCATCTGCCGAACAGGCACCTTCAGGGCACCCCTGCGTCCCCCTCTCTTGACTGTGAACTTTCTCTTAGGAACCCTTCTGGCCACCACCCTGGCATTAAAGGGGTAGTGGTTATATACTTGCCAAACAATTGAATCATTCCAAAGGCCATCAGGTTATTCTCTTTTTCTGTGGCAGGAAGGATCCATTTTTCACAACATTTATCTACTCAGGTTGGGTTGGAGTATTATTGCAGCTACAAACTTAAATGGCAGGAGATGGGACCTGTCTGCCTTTCCCCTTCCAAGGAAGGATGGTTCCCAGGGGACTTGCTGTCAGAGCCTCACGTGGAAGCTGGAGCAACCTTCCTGGAAGCAGAGCTGCCTGGGGGCTGGTGGCAGGTGTGCAGAGTCCTGGGCAATGTCTGGGCTGGGGCACTGGTTTCTGGACACTCCTCTCCTGCCATCCACATCCTCACTCCCAGCTCAAAGGTGCTGGTGGAAGGAGAGAGGCTGCAGTGGGTGAGTGCACATGATCTCCTGGTCCTGATGGTGCCTCCAGGGGAGGGCAACCACCTGGGATCCTTCTCCCTTCAGGACCACATACAAGAGAGGAAATCAGTATCTGCTGAATGATCCAAACAAGGCAGAGATTTCCCAAGGTGACATCTGAAGGAATAAGCTCTGTGGCATGGCCCGCTGTGGTTGCAAGTTCTTGTGGAGTCAGGCATCGCTTCTACCTGGCCATTCAAAACACTGGAGGGCAGAAGTTCTGGACCAGGTGACATTTTGCCATCAGAGAACTTAGACGATGCTTGAGACACATCTGGTTGTCACAACTGGTAGGGAGCCAGGAAGCTGCCAAGTGTTCTATGGTACAAAGAAGCAACCCCACGACGATCACCTGACCCCAAAAGTCCATGGTGCTGAGGTTGAGAAACTCCATTCTGTGTGACGGCCTGGAGAACTGGTTCTGCTTAATAGACTGAGAGCTTCTATGTGGCCAGTGCATGGAGGTTCTGAGAAGGAGAGATGTTCCACCAAGCCTCCTAGAATTGGCTCATTGCCCCCAGCTGCTGCCCTTCCTTCCTGTGTCCCTAGAGATGGAACCCCACATTTCAGAAAGCTCCAGGCACAGTAAGTGTGTGGGTCTGCCCTGGGAGCTGTGAGTGGGGCTGTGTTCTGGTTTAACGGGGTGAAGGGGGACCTTGATGTCAGTCCGATATGAGCTGGAAATAGTGTGAGGAAGACAGCAAGGGTGCTCCTGGTTATCTCCTAAATGACATCGACAGAACTCAGAGACTAGAGACAGTTTGTTAGATCTTATGGATATTGTGGGTCAGGGATGCTGGCCAGGTATGGCTGGATGGTTTTCCAGCTCCAGGTAGCATGGGCTGAGTTCAGTTGGTGGCTATCTACTGGGTGTCTGGTCCAAACTCTTGGCTCCCGTATCTGGAATATTGGCAGGGATGGCTAGCTGTCTAATGGTGCTTCAGGGTTACCCAAGAGGGTCCATGAGTTGGGAAAATATTGAAGCTCTTTCATAATGCCTGAGCCTGGAATTTGGCACCGTGTTCTGTTCTGTCTGCTAAATTTATTGGTGAAAGGAGACCCAGATCCCTCTGCATTCAAGAGGAAGGGGACATAGGCAACCCGCCTTCTATGGGGTGTGTGAATGTCAAAAAAAGGACAACCATCTTTAATCGCCTCCCACTCCAGCTTTATCCTAGAGGATATGTGAGGCACGTTAGAGGTGATAAAGCCCAAACATGAGCCAGATGTACCTCCCTCCTCTTTGAGGACAGCCAGATTTCAAGAAAGCAGTGTCAGGATGTCAGCATGTAGGAATGACCTGGAGATGATCACAATATTGGTGACTGGCCCAGCTCCACGGCAGTCCCTCTTCCATGGCAGGTGGCCTCACCATTCCTTTCTTCCTGGCAACCAGCCTCTATCCCTTGCCCGACATTAATGCACAGATATCCTGACTACTGAATAGATGGTAGGGCAGGAGCTGGTCTTCAGAGTCCATGGTGATGTGGCTCCCCGGCTCGGATTAATTTTACCAAGTGTTGATTTGGGAAGAACAATTCTGACTGAGTTTCCAGTGGGGAGCATGGCGGGAGGGAGAATTTTCTAGAACAAGCAACTTTGCATGGGCAGCTCCTGCTTGCTTACGAGGGATCCTTGGCATTTCATGGAAACAGGACAGTTGAGAAAACCCATGGGGACTCAGTAATGGGCCAAATCAGGAAGCCAGTTAATGCAGGCAGGAAGGCCCATGGTTCCTGTTTAACCCCTTGTGTTAAATGTATGTGATGATTTGAGGTGTGTTGATATCAGATGCCCCTTCAAAGATGCCCCTGTTGCCTTCCTGTTTCTCCTGAGCATGAAGAGCTCTTAGGACTCTGCTGGTGCCTTCAGTCTCTGCCCTCGGGGTCATCTCTCTTCTCTCTTCCTCCTCTTCCCCAATATGCTTGGGCTGCAGGTGAACTGCAGTCTCCCTGAAGACCGATCTTGGAAATGAACCTGTTTCTGGTTATTTAAGTCACTTCCCACGAGGCCAATGACCACCTTCTGAAGAGAGATTAGAGGTAAAAAGAAGCAGCACAAAGATGTGAAGATGCCTGCTGAGCTAGTCAAAGCTCCCAGTTATTAACAGATGTTTAGGAGATGCTGGGGATGGTTGGAAGAAAGGCATCCTTTCAGATGTTATTTCAAATGTGATACTGGTAAGGCAAAGTGCCTCACACAGAGAAAATATTTGATGAATTTTAGCTACTTAAAAAAAACACTTTATGTTTCTTTTGATAATTGCAATTTAGAATAATTTTCTCAATCAGTAACACATTAATTACTTTCTGTCCTGTCCATCCAGGTGGTGACTATGGTTCAGACTTCTGCATTGCACATATAATCTATTAAGAAAGGCCCCCTTCCCTGGCATTCCAGTAGGTAACCTGCATGAAAATGTCTGTGGCTAAAGATATTTAATAAAAGTGAGATGGTAATGACGGGGCATCTTTCTGCCTTTGAAGCAAAACTTGAATGATCCTTTAGTAAAGTTGCTCAGTTGTGTGCAACTCTTTGCAACCTCATGGATTATAGCCTGGTAGGCTCCTCCATCCATGAGATTTTTCAGGCAAGAATACTGCAGTGGACTGCCATTTCCTTCTCCAAGGGATCTTCCCAACCCAGAGATTGAACTTGGGTCTCTGGTATTGCAGGCAGACTCTTTACCGTCTGAGCCACCACATATAAAGTAATAAGTAAATTGAGTTTTTTCCTTTTGGCTTTGATTCATCTTGGAAGGTAGGGACCCTGGGCCATGGTACCTTGAACATCTAATTCCCTCTCTGTGTCATTCAGATGCTCAGGAAATGTTAGTTGAGATACCAGCTCCTTCACAGGAAGAAGGGGCTGGTAGTATTGGTCTGGGATTGCCCACCTACTTCCAACCCTTTGTACTTCTGTAGAGGATAAATTAGCCCAGTTGTGCTTGTGTTCTGTTTTATGAATATGTAGGCATCATCCTACGTATTTGAAAACATCAAAGAAGGAGGAGAAAACAGCTTTCTATAGGACCTTAAAAATCAACCCAAGTCCTGCTGGTTTTTCATGCAGGCCACAGCCCCTTGAATTGTTCAGAATGGGAGCCTTCCTGAGGGTCAGAGATAAATAACTTTGCAGAGAACCATGCACCGAATGCCCCTGCCTTCCTCCTGTATTGTGGCAGGTGCTGTATTTACTAGTTATTTTCTCCTCAGCAGAAAGCACGTCAAAAGTCACTGATTTTACTTAAGGGCTACCACAGAAATCATGCAGAAAACACCTTGCATTGTGTGACATCTTGTGTCTGTTTCCTTGGAAATGTATATTCTACTGAAAAGGAAATCCATGAACCGCACCCTCAGGGAATACGAGGAATTGGAAGACTGTGTGTCTCTGCACAATGAGAGGGGTGTTCTTGTTCTGCAGGACCTGCTCGGTGAGGGTCTCAGTGCCTCCTTACGTGAGTAGTCAGGCACTAGGCTCTACTGGCCCAGATACACTTACTGCTTGGGTGGGCCGCCAGGGTCTCCATCAGCTGCCTTGGAGCTGCACCAGAAAGCAATGCACAGCCAGGGAATGCAACAGGAGGCAAGGATATCTGGCCAGGCCTCGCAGGGGCACCTTTCAATCACCTTTGCTCTGTGAACAGTCTCCTGCCTCAAGGTCCTGCAGTGAAGGGCAGTGACCCAGGAGAGGCTCCTGAGGTGGGCCCAGCAAGTGGGCCCCTGACTGAGGGCAAGGAATTATGTGTTGACCCTTCAAGGCTTCAAAAGTGGCAGTGAGGTTGGACATGTCTCTTTGGTCACCACGCTTATATGGAGGGACCAGCTGTCTGAAAAGGCATTAATGTGAGGATGCTTGCAGGATATGCCAGCAAGCTGAGTGAGGTGGGGAGTCCAGTGAGCCTAAGCCTTGAATGCTAAGTCGCTTCAATCATATCTGACTCTGTGTGACCCTACAGACTACTTGTTGCCTGCCAGTCTCTGCTGTCCATGGCATTCCCTAGGCAAGAACACTGGAATGGGCTGCCATGCCCTCCTCCAGGGGAATCTTCCTGACCCAGGGATTGAACTGGAGTCTCATACATGTAATCTGCATTGGCAGGCAGGTTCTTTACCACTAGGATCACCTGGGAAGCCTTGACACACATTATATTCAATCCTGACCTTGGGAGGTTGGACAACAGGCTCCCAGTCTGGGCCCACGTTTGTCCAGTGGACATGAGGTCTGTGCTGACTGCAAGGGCTGACCAGCCCTCATAGGATCTTCCCCATTGCTTAGGAAGCCAGGAATTGTGACCTCCTCAGGGCAAAACTATTGGTGGTATCTGTGCTGTGCTCACTCGCTCAGTTATGTCCACCTCTTTGTGACCCTTTGGACTGTAACCTGCCAGGCTCCTCTGTCCACGAGATTCTCCAGGCAACAGTGCTGGAGTGGGTTTCCATGCCCTCTTCCAGGGGATTTTCCCAATTCAAGTACTGAACCCAGGTCTCCTGCATTTCAGGCAGATTCTTTCCATCTGAGCCACCAGAAAAGCCCTTGGTAGCGTCCAGTGAGGGTTAACCAAACACCTGCTACAAATGCTCCATGACCAGCCATCAGCTCCTTGATACCTGCTCTATAGAGAAATGAGTGCTTGACTCCACAGCACATGAATTCAAGTGTCTGTAGCACAAACTGTGGTCCTTCCACATGTGGAATAGACTCTGGCCATAGAAGGAGTGAAGTGCTGACACTACCACGTGGAAGAATCCAGGCAGCATGATGCTCAATGAAAGAAGCTGACACAAAAATGCCGTATTCTCTGATTGCATTGAACTGAGCCTCCTAGACTAGGTAAATTCACAGAGACAGAATTCAGACTGGTGGTTTCCAAAGAGGGTGAGGAGCGTAGGGAGAAACTGTTTAATAAGTAAGGGTTTTACTTCAGAATGATGGAAATGTTTGGGGACTAGACAAGGTTGAAGAATGCAAAGTACTATGATACGAAATGTTATTGAATTGTTCATTTTAAAACACATAATGTGTATTTCACTTTAATAAATTTAAAAACATGTAAATTAAAAAAACTGTCAGTATCAGCTTTACAAATATTGATATTAGTCTCACACTGGAAATAACCCAAATATCCACCACTCTCTGAATAAAGCATTTTTATCTACATGCTAGCATCCTTCACAGCAAGCACAATGGATATAAATTCAAACACGGGCTCATCTCATTAACCTTGTGCTGGGACAGGGATGTTCACACAGTTTAAGTCCATTCATATGAAGGTCAAGAACGCAAGAACAACCACTGGTGGTGGAAGTCAGAACAGTGGTCATCTCTGGAAGGAATTTCTGGGGTGGCAAAAAGTTCCATACTTTGATGTGGGGGCTATGACACAAGTGTATACGATTGTCAAGACTAAACTGTGCCCTTAAGATTAGTGCTCAGTTCCATATGTAAATGTACTTCAATATAAATAATAATTCCAAGAGAAGAGAAAAATCAATTTAGAGAAATAGGAACATTAGCCTTTGTATATGGAACTCACCAACTCCAGGCTTGCTAGATTGTTCACAGGAGACTGGTCCCCTGTTTGGTCCTTCTCCATGTGCAGCAACACCTGAGGCCAGCTTGGCCCCTCTGCTTTCACATTGTCATTTCCTTCTTTGTGCATCCATTCCCAGTAGGTCTCACTCCCCATGGGGAGCCTGGCCTGGAGCCAGGTTGGAGTTTTATGAAGTGTTGTGGAAGGACCCATGAGCTAGATGCCCGCTCCCTGGGTGTACAGGGGCAGGGAGGCAGAAGGAGACCCCATGCTCACAGTGACCTCAGGTGTCCCAGCACCGATGGCAGGCATCCACAGTTCTGCTTGGCACCTGCCCACATCTGGACAGGAGCCCTGAGAAAGTGTCTGGACCGGATTCTCAGTGCTGTATCCAAGGGGAGCTACTTCTGGGTCTCATTCAGCCAACTCACAGTCCTCTGTGGCTGCAGGAAGCCCCTTCACTGAACAGCAGCCCTGTGTGCTGAGATCTCAGCCGCAGGAGGACTCCCACAGAACACTCAGCCCTGCCCTGGCATTTGAGGCAGGCCTCCAGGAGCTTGGAGCAGAGCTTCTCAGACTTTCCTGGACACTGAGACACCCAGGGCCCTGGGAACAAGCAGACTCTGACTCAGAGGGTCTGGGGGTGGTGATGCTGATGTTCTGGTCTGGAAAGTCTGGAGGGGAAATAAAACTTGGTAAAAAATGATGAACACGCATGCTTATATACTACTAACCAGTTCTTACTCATAGCAGCATATCCAGACCTAAATGTAGAATTTAAAGGACCATCAATCTGTGAACCCTTGGGTAACATAAATGAGGTAAGCTCCCACCCCCAAGTTCTGAGTCCTTTCCCATCACAACACCCCTTTACACTCCACCCGAATTTTTTGCATCTTTCTCTGTCTGGAAGCCTTCTGGGGGTCAGATGCAGCTTACTCTGTCGGGGAGGTTGTATGGGAACCACCCTGCTTGGCCTCGCCAGTAACTTCTGCCACACCTCCCATTTCCACAGAGCTATTTTTAGAATTCTATTTTTAAATTGTCTGAAGTTCACATTGACTTCACCACCTAATTGAAAAGGTCACCTCCCTGGAATTGTCTGTTGTACACTCCACCCTGTCACAGTGCAGAGTGGAAATGATTAAATATCCCTGGTTGGGGCCACATGCTGGCAGCATCCATCCCCGCTAGGGTACAGGCGAGGTGGTGGTGGAGCCCGGCCCCCAGGCCAGCTCAGATGCAGGCCAGTTCCGGGTTCTCTCTTTCACCTTCCACCTGTGCTGACCCGTCAGGCATGCAGACCCGGAGGTGGACACAGATGCTGCCCTGATTTCACTGCAGCCCAAGGTGAGGCTGAGGGTAGGGTTTGTGTGGGTATTGCACAGGCCATATCTTTCCTTTTCAGGAATGCTCTGCCCTAGATTCATGGCCTATTCTTCCAGAACACCTGCCCTTCTCACCTGGAGGAGTGTAATAGACTCTGGAGGACTTATGACCACACAGACCAATGGGCCCACCCCAGAGTCTCAAACTGAGTAGATCTGGTGTGGAGACTGGGGCTTATATGTTTCATCTGGTGTTGCAGATCTGGATACCAGACTTTAAGAACTATGGGCCTGTGCCAAAGATGTCAGAGGCTGTTGGGGAAATGCAAAGTCTCCTGGCAGCTGTGGGCTACTGAGAGGGCAGAGTGTGGACTGCGGTCCCCAAGACACCTGGGTTCCAGTCTCTTAAGTATCCTTTTTTTGGGAGATGAAAGCAGGTCATTTAATTCCACTAAACCTTAGTGTTCCAATCTGTAAAATGGGTTGACATCTCTTATCTCATAGGGTTGTAGCCTGGTAGGGACCAGAGGGCCTCCCAATGTGTTTTCTGGAACTTCAACTTGACACCAGGGTGGGCTGAGAGTGGCTCCTTGGGGCCGAGCTGTCATGGGTACTGGCTGTGAGCCCTTGATTGTATGCCCCTGAGCTTTGCCTGGACCATTGTGAACTAGGCTTCTGTCTGTGAAATGAGAGAATACCTCTCCTTGGTGCTTCTCTTGCCGTTCAGAGGCAATTTCAGGTGGTAAATTGAATGAATGACCACATGCTGGCAGCATCCATCCCCGCTAGGGTACAGGCGAGGTGGTGGTGGAGCCCGGCCCCCAGGCCAGCTCAGATGCAGGCCAGTTCCGGGTTCTCTCTTTCACCTTCCACCTGTGCTGACCCGTCAGGCATGCAGACCCGGAGGTGGACACAGATGCTGCCCTGATTTCACTGCAGCCCAAGGTGAGGCTGAGGGTAGGGTTTGTGTGGGTATTGCACAGGCCATATCTTTCCTTTTCAGGAATGCTCTGCCCTAGATTCATGGCCTATTCTTCCAGAACACCTGCCCTTCTCACCTGGAGGAGTGTAATAGACTCTGGAGGACTTATGACCACACAGACCAATGGGCCCACCCCAGAGTCTCAAACTGAGTAGATCTGGTGTGGAGACTGGGGCTTATATGTTTCATCTGGTGTTGCAGATCTGGATACCAGACTTTAAGAACTATGGGCCTGTGCCAAAGATGTCAGAGGCTGTTGGGGAAATGCAAAGTCTCCTGGCAGCTGTGGGCTACTGAGAGGGCAGAGTGTGGACTGCGGTCCCCAAGACACCTGGGTTCCAGTCTCTTAAGTATCCTTTTTTTGGGAGATGAAAGCAGGTCATTTAATTCCACTAAACCTTAGTGTTCCAATCTGTAAAATGGGTTGACATCTCTTATCTCATAGGGTTGTAGCCTGGTAGGGACCAGAGGGCCTCCCAATGTGTTTTCTGGAACTTCAACTTGACACCAGGGTGGGCTGAGAGTGGCTCCTTGGGGCCGAGCTGTCATGGGTACTGGCTGTGAGCCCTTGATTGTATGCCCCTGAGCTTTGCCTGGACCATTGTGAACTAGGCTTCTGTCTGTGAAATGAGAGAATACCTCTCCTTGGTGCTTCTCTTGCCGTTCAGAGGCAATTTCAGGTGGTAAATTGAATGAATGCCTGAGTTGGGTAGGGAGCAGTTCTCTGGGACCCCACGGCTTTAATACTGTGAAGGCTCTAGAGGTCTGATGCTCTGCCAAACCAGCTGAACTCAGTTCACCCCAGTCCTGCTTGCAGGCTCCCCAGGCCTCTGGGAATGAATTCTGCAGAATTCATTGGCCTGAACGCTGACCGGAGCTGCCAGTTCAGAAGAACTACTTGAATTTGCCTTGGCACGGGGGCTGCCTGGGTTTGCCTTGCCTCCTCTGGGCTCCTCGTGGTTGCTAACGCCTCCCTTCTCTGAAACTGGGCACTTCCGGCCTGGCACTGCCTTCCTCCTTTCTCCCACTCCTGTGCAAACAGCCAGACAGCCGGGACTGCTTCTCCCCAGGCACATTCCCTGCCGTCCGACACCCTCTTCCGCTAACCAAGTGCAGGAGGAACAGAGGCTGAGTGCAGCTCAAAGTCCGCAGTCCTGCCTTCTGCTGAGGGCTTTCCCGGAACTTCTCCTCCCCCCGCCCTCCTCCCCTCCGGGAAGCCGCTGGCAGCGGGATGCGGGCGGCGAGGCCGGCCGGATCCTCGGATCCTGGAACCAGCCAGCTCCGGGCAGACCTGGAGAGAGCAAAGGGCAGAACGTGTTGCAAAGGCAGGGGCATCGGCGTGGGGAGAAAGTTAAGCCAGGATGGGTGGTGGTGTCTCCTCCGGGTGTTTGCAGCCCTAATTCTACAATTCAAAAGACACAGCCGACAGCCAAGTTGGGGCATGCCCCTTTGTTGTGTAAATCCTGGGGTCTGAGTTCCCAGGGCCCAGAGCTCCGACTTGTGACTGCCAAGTTTCTGCTAGGATTTGGGCATGACCTCCCTCAACCCCAGGCTTGTTTAGGTTTACTTGGGGATCGTTGCCAGCAGGGGCCTCCTGGAGCCACCTGGGTAGGTGGATGTGGGCGGGCCAGCTCCCAGCCCTGGGCGCCCAGTCCCTCTTTGCTGCTGGTAGCCGGGGCCCAACTCAGCACCTGCTCCCAGCCCAGCGAGAGCATCGTGGTGACTGAAGATTCCTTCCCTGTGCCCCAAATCCAGCTTATAATAGAAACTCTTCCCTCTTCTATGTTCAAATATGGAGAAAGGCTGCCGAGCAGCTTCTACACAGATCTTTTCGGGGGCTCCGCTCCTTTTATTTATCTTTTTCTATTAAGAGTGGTAAAGAACCTGCCTGCTGGTGCAGGAGACATGAGACATGGGTTTGATCTCTGGGTGGGAAAGAGCCCCTGGAGGAGGGCATGGCAACCCACTCCAGTATTTTGCCTGGGGAATCCCATGGACAGAGGAGCCTGGCAGGCTACAGTCCACAGGGTAGCAAAAGAGTCAGGCAGGGCTGAAGTGACTTAGCATGCATGCATACTCCTTTTATTTCTTTAATCTCTTTTCATTAAGAAGCAGCCAGCAGCCCTGAGAGTCAAGCTACCTGCAGAGCTATTGCCTCCAAGAGACATCAGATTTTGGTTTAAGAACCTCAGCCGACTGGATTTCCTGTCTGATGGCAAAGAAATTCAGCCTAGGGTCCCCTAAAGCAGTGTCATAATTGCTGCTTCTGTGAAGGAAGGTCAAGGTCTTCCCATGTAAATCTCTTTCCATTAAGAAGCAGCCAGCAGCCCTGAGAGTCAAGCTGCCTGCAGAGCTATTGCCTCCAAGAGACATCAGATTTTGGTTTAAGAACCTCAGCCGACTGGATTTCCTGTCTGATGGCAAAGAAATTCAGCCTAGGGTCCCCTAAAGCAGTGTCATAATTGCTGCTTCTGTGAAGGAAGGTCAAGGTCTTCCCATGTTTATGTTTTGTGATCTCTGTTTCTAAGGGGTTCAGCCAACTTCACAGCAGGAAACACCCCGTGGGGGACACCTCCCTCTGGTTTGCCTGAGGACAGGGGCATGTTAGGGTGCTGCAGTGCGTCCCTGGAGGTTCAGCGCTGGGCTGCTGGGCACCTGGGCACCCATGCTGTTATAATGGGTGTGGGGCGAGGATGGCTGTCACCTGGGTGAAGTGACAGCCAGAAGCCCTGGGGGCCAGAGAGGAACAAAAGGCTCTCAGGCCAACCGACCAGGGCACCAGCAGGGCCCCAAAGTACTAGTACAACAATAACCAGAGGGAAGCAGCAATGTGGCAAAAGATTAAAATAATAACAATACAACAACAACAACAATAATAAACACAAGTTAAAAAACAAAGAGAAAGCCACGGGCTCCTGCAATGGAAAGTCAAGTCCCTTGGGAGTGAACTCTCCTTCCCTCTTTGCCAGTCGGGGACCAAGCCCTCCAAGGAAGCACACGTATTCTGGTGGGTCTGCAGTCGTATCAGGAGGGACGCTCCCTGCCTGACCGCAGCCCTACACAGGTGCTGCCCAGCTCCTCTCTCTAGTCAGCTCACACTTTGCTGCTTCAGTTTCCCTATCTTTAAAATGGAGATCAGTATAGTGGTTAGTACCTGAGGTGCCGGTTCCATCACTTCATGGCAAATAGAGGGGGAAACAATGGAAACAGTGACAGACTGTATTTTGGAGGGCTCCAAAATCAATGCAGATAGGGACTGCAGCCATGAAATTAAAAAAGATGCTTGCTTCTTGGAAGAAAACCTAGACAGCATATTAAAAAGCAGAGACATTACTTTGCCAACAAAGGTCCATCTAGTCAAAGCTATGGTTCTTCCAGTAATCATGTATGGATGTGAGAGTTGGACTATAAAGAAAGCTGAGTGCCAAAAAATTGATGCTTTTGAATTGTGGTGTTGGAGAAGAGTGTTGAGAGTCCCTTGGACTGCAAGGAGATCCAGCCAGTCCATTGTAAAGGAAGTCAGTCCTGAATAGTCACTGGAAGAACTGATGCTGAAGCTGAAACTCCAATACTTTGGCCACCTGATGCGAAGAACTGACTCATTTGAAAATACCCTGACACTGGGAAAGATTGAAGGCAGGAGGAGAAGGGAATGACAGAGGATTAGATGGTTGGATGATATCACCAACTTGATGGACATGAGTTTGAGTAAGCTCTGGGAGTTGGTGATGGACAGGGAAGCCCGGCAACCTGCAGTTCATGGGTCACAAAGAGTCAGACACGACTGAGTGACTGAACTGAACTGAACCCAAGGTGCCAAGAACACTTGATTGCTTGGTCTTGACAGGGTCCAGCACATCCTGGGGCCCAGTGACTCTTGGCTCTGTTACTGATTGTTCTTTTTTAAAAATTAGAGTATAGTTGATTTATAATGTTGTATTAGTTTCAAATATAAAGTAAAGGAATTCAATTATATATATATATGATTATATATATATATATATATATGTAATCATTCTTTTCAGATTCTTTACTCACATAGGTTATTACAAGATACTGAGTAAAGTTCCCTAGGCTATAAGTAGGTCCTTATGAGATCTATTTTCAATATAGTATTGTGTCTGTGTTCATGTGAAAATGTTAGTTGCTTAGTCGTATCTGACTCTTTGTGACCCCATGGACTGTAACCCTCCAGGCTCCTCTATCCATGGAAGTCTCCAGACAAGAATACTGGAATGGGTAGCCATTTCTTTCTCCAGGAGATCTTCCAGATCCAGGGATCAAACCCAGGTCTCCTGCATTGCAGGCAGCTTCCTTACCATCCAGGCCACTAGGGAAGCCCTTCTGTGTTCATCCCAAGCTCCTAGTTGATTCCTCCCCCACATTTGATAGCAGTGCCTGTGGGAGAGGAGACACTCCCTCCAGGCTTCTACAGGAGGTATCACAGGGCCGTCTGTCCCCTTCTTCTGCCACCACTGGTCACCAAAGGTTTCAGTGACTATCCTCTTGTGTGGGTCTCTTCATGAAATATCTTCACAGTTAAAGGGCTTTTTTTTTTTTTTTTGGTAAAACTGGTCTCATACCCCATACAGTGTCCTTAGACTCTTCGGTCTAAAGTTGGAAGAAGCTAGAGGGCATTTAACATCATTTTTGTCACTACACTAAAGCTGTCCACACCCTCCTCCTCAAAGTGGTGCACAGTCTGGATGTTTAGTGCCTGCTGCCTGTGCCCTGAGTGATGGGTCAGCGGGTTGTGGGTAGCGTACCTGCAAGGACTCCCAGGGGTGATGGCCTTTAACAGCCTTGACCTGGCTGATTGGTGTCATCATCTTAAATTTCAGACAGCCTTTTCTTACAGGACCCTCTTCTTCTAGTGAGTCACAGAGAAAGGGAAAAAATGGAACCTGTGATGTAAAATATCATTTATGACAAAGAAGAGGGCTACTTGAATGGTGAGGGGCTAGAAGATGGCACTAGTTGTAAAGAACCTGCCTGCTAATGCAGGAGACATAAGAGATGTGGGTTGGATCCCTGGGTTGGGAACATGCCCTGGAGGAATACACGCAACCCACTCCAGTATTCTTGCCTGGAGAATCCCATGGACAGAGGAGCCTGAGGGGGTACAGTCTATAAAGCCGCAAAGAGTTGGACCTGACTGAAGTGACTTAGCACACACAGAAACAGCACACACAGAAAACATTTTACTTACTAGATTACTGGTTTATTTAAAAACCTGGTGTTTACTCTAAAGCAGAGATTAGGGGTAGGCTTAAAAGTTGCAGTGATCAAATATCAAAAAAGTCCGGCTCCTCATTGTAACCTCTTGCAGCCACGTCTGCATCAGCATTCTTCACAACAGCCCCGAAGTGGAAACATCTTACATGCCCAGAGATAGATGAATGGATAGACAAAGTGGTATATCCATACAATGGAACACGCAAGGATATTCAGCAATGAAGCATGTTGAAACATGGAAGAACCTTGGAAACACTATGCCAAGTGAAAGAAGCTGGACACAAAAGGACAAGTATCATACGATTCTATTTATAGGGAAAGTCCCGACTAGGCAAACCTGTAAAGATAGAAAAGAGATTAGTGGCTGCCTGGGACTGAGAGGGGGAGATTATTAAGAATGATGCCTAAGACGTACGTGGTTTCTCTTTGGGGTGATGAAAATGTTCTAAAATTAGGTAGTGGTGGAGGTTTCACATCTCTGTGAATATGCTGAAATATGTGTACAGCAAGGGAACTGTCCAAGAGCCCAGGTTCCTTCCCAGATCCATCCCCGTGACTTTCCACCTGCACACGCCTCCTCTGGGTCTCTATGTTTTATTTAACACGCCCCTTGTGGCAGCAGAAGCACTCAGTGGCCATGTACCCATCAGGGAAGCAGAAGGCTAACAAGTCCTGGAAACCAGGAAGATGGAATATCACTGAGGAGCCTGTGAAGTCTGCCCTGTTTGTTCAGGCAGGGCCCTCACAAGGCGAGACTGGCACTTGCTTTTGAAGTGGCTCTCAGACCTGGGCAGATGTACACATACTTTGCCTGCCCCTGACCTACCTCTCTGATTTGCAAGCCCAACGGCTCAGTTGTCTGGGTGCTATGAGTCAGGGCAGACTCCACAAAGTTATATAGGGAAAAAACTCAGGTTTTCCTTCCTATATGTAGGGAACAACCCAGCTCTTCTGTACTGTGTTTCTTCCCTTGGAGTCTCCTTTACTGTGCTGTGCTGTGCTTCAGTTGTTTCTGACTCATTGCAACCCCATGGACTGTAGCCCACCAGGCTCCTCTGTCCATGAGGTTCTCCAGGCAAGAATACTGGAGTAGGTACCCAGGGAGAAGATTCCAGGGAATCTTCCTGACCCAGGGATCAAATGTGTGTCTCTTACATCTCCTGCACTGGCTGGCAGGTTCTTTACCACTAGCGCCACCTGGGAAGCCTGTCTCCTTTATTCAGTAAGTCAGTCATTCAGTTCAGTGGCTCAATTGTGTCTGACTCTTTGCGACCCTGTGGACTGCAGCACACCAGGCCTCCCTGTCTATCACCAACCCCCAGAGTTTACTCAAACTCATGTCCATTGAGTTGGTGATGCCATCCAGCCATCTCATCCTCTGTCTTCCCCTTCTCCTCCCATCTTCAATCTTTTCCAGCATCATGGTCTTTTCAAATGAGTTAGTTCTTCGCATCAGGTGGCCAAAGTATTGGAGTTTCAGCCTCAGCATCAGTCCTTCCAGTGACTATTCAGGACTGATTTCCTTTACAATGGACTGATTGGATCTCCTTACAGTCCAAGGGACTCTCAAGAGTCTTCTCCAACACCACAGTTCAAAAGCATCAATTCTTTGGCACTCAGCTTTCTTTATAGTACAACTCTCACATCCATACATGACTACTGGAAAAACCATAGCCTTGACTAGATGGACCTTTGTTAGTAAAGTAATGTCTCTGGTTTTTAATATGCTGTCTAGGTTGGTCATAACTTTCCTTCCGAGGAGTAAGTGTCTTTTATTTTCATGGCTGCAATGATTCATCTGCAGTGATTTTGGAGCCCCAAAATAAAGTCTGTCACTATTTCCATTGTTTTCCCATCTATTTGCCATGAAGTGATGGGACCAGATGCCATCATCTTAGTTTTCTGAATGTTGAACTTTAAGCCAACTTTTTCACTCTCCTCTTTCACTTTCATCAAGAGGCTTTTTAGTTCCTCTTCACTTTCTGCCATAAGGGTGGTGTCATCTGCATATGAGGTGATTGATATTTCTCCCGGCCATCTTGAGTTCAGCTTGTGCTTCTTCCAGCCCAGCGTTTCTCATGATGTACTCTGCATAGAAGTTAAATAAGCAGGGTGACATTATACAGCCTTGGCATATTCCTTTCCCTATTTGGAACCAGTCTGTTGTTCCAACCAATCATGTTGTTCCATGATTCTAACTGTTGCTTCCTGACCTACATCCAGATTTGTCAAGAGGCAGGTCAGGTGGTCTGGTATTCCCATCTCTTTAAGAATTTTCCAGAGTTTGTGTGGTCCACTCAGTCAAAGGTTCTGGCATAGTCTCCTTAATTACTCATACTGAAGTCTTCACTTTTGGTCACCAAATGTGTAGAGCTTTTTCTCTGCACCATCAAGACATTCTCAGGCACCAGCAGTGTGTCCAAGAATTTAGCTCAATTCTGATACTCTCTCCTCGGATAGCATCAGATCCCACAGGTCAAGGGCTCAGTCCTACAAGACCACCCCCTCCCAGGACTTTAGATGCTAATTCAAAGTCCAAATTATCACCTGTATGTCTGACTGACCAGCTAACCATTAGAGGTTCCAGTAACTTCCTTCTTGACTTCATTTAATTTGTGAGAACCCCTTACAGAGCTCGGAGGAACATTTTACTTACTAGATTACTGGTTTATTATTAAAGAACCCAGCTCAGGAACAGTCAGATGGAAGAGATGTGGAGGGCTGATCATGGGGAAGGGGGCAGCGTGTCCATGCTCTCTCCAGGCTCATTGCCCAACATGACCACGTGTTGACTAACCAGGAAGCTCTCTGAATCCCTCTCCTTTAGGAGTTTATATGGAAGTTTCATCATGCAGGCGTGATTGATCATAAACTCTGTTTTTCAGCCATTCTCCCTTCTCAAGAGAGCAGAGATTGGGGTTGAAAATTTCAAGCTTCTGGGTAGGACCAATTGGGAGAGTAGCACTGACATGTATACACTATCATGTGTAAAATAGACAGCCAGTGGGAGCTGCTGCATAGTACAGAGAGCTCTGCTCGGTGCTCTGTGATGACCTAGATGAGTGAGATGTGGGGGAACAGGAGGGAGGCTCAACAGGGGAGAAAAACATCATGAACCAATTAAAAAAATGCCAAGCTTCTCATCATGGTCTTTCCATGTGACCAGTTCCTATCCAGAAGCCATCTAGGAGACATCCAGAGTCACCTCATGAGAACAAAAGAGACTCCTGCTGCTAGGTCACTTCAGTCGTGTCTGACCCTGTGTGACCACCGCATAGATGGCAGCTTACCAGGCTCTCCTGTCCCTGGGATTCTCCAGGCAGGAACACTGGAGTGGGTTGCCATTTCCTTCTTCAATGCATGACAGTGAAAAGGGAAAGTGAAGCCGCTCAGTTGTGTCTAGCTCCTAGCGACCCCATGGACTGCAGCCCACCAGTCTCCTCCATCCATGGGATTTTCCAGGCAAGAGTACTGGAGTGGGTTGCCATTGCCTTCTCCGAAAGAGAGACTCCTATCACCCAGGAAATGTTGAGTCTCAAGAGCTCCGTTAGAAATCAGGGTTAAAGACCAAATGTTAGAATAAAAGGTGTTTGTGGGGCTGTCCTTCTGTATTTCTTCTGCAAAACCACCGATGTTTCTCACATATGAAAGCATGGTGGCCTCAGAGTCAGATAGACAAGTGACTCGAAAATGGCAGATCTGAGATTGTGTTATGAGCTGAACTGAGTCCTCCCCAAATTCCTCTGCTGAAGCTCTATCCTTTGGAACCTCAGAATGCAACTGTATTCGGAGAGAGAGTCACGGCACATATAATTATCTAAGATGAAATGATTGGGGTCAACCTTAATCCAGTCTGAATGGTGCCCTTACAGGAAGAGGAGATTGGGACACAGACAGGAACAGAGGGATGGCTGTGTGAAGACACAGGGAGAAGAAAGCTGTCTGCAAGGCAAGGAGAGAGGCATTGGAAGGAACTAACTCCTGCCACCTTGAGCTTGGACTTCTGGCCTCCAGCACTGTGAGGAAATGCATTTATGTCTTTAGGTCTATTGGTCTTTGCCACTGTGTTACGGCAGTTGGAACAAACCAATACAAACAGGATGCTTTTCTTCTTTGGGGAAAATGTCTCCCTATCAACCTTTGCCGCATGCTTGGAAAATGAAGAAGCAATAGACAGTTCCTCCATAGGCCTGAGCCACTCATGCTGAGGTTGCCTTATCCGGGTAACTGGGGCCCCTTTCCTAGTTTCCCCTCATTTAGATGGGCCTTCATCTGCTGTCAGGATTCCTCAGGGAGAAGGCCCCTCCATGGTCCTGCCCCCTCACCTCAGGTCCCACCTCAGCATCCCACTTGGATGGTTGATCTGTTTTTTCCTTATCAATAAATTATTTCATAAGGAGCCAAAGTAAGTTTCAAATGCCCTTGCAGGGAAAATGGGGATGGAGCCAAGTCCTCACTGGGCCAGCTACTGGTTTGTCGTTGCTTTGTGGCATGGGGTTCTCGGCTTCTCTGCACCATGATGCCATTATAAACCTGTGTCCAGTCTTCTATGGGGGCAAGTGCATGTCATACCCCTGAGAAGCCAGGGAGGAGAAGGAAAGTAAGTGGTGGTGATGAGGAAAATCCACTCGAAGAGAAAATCACCTCCACAGGGTTGCGTCTCTACAGCAGACAAAGAATAGGGTTTGAGGAATTGTTTGGTGAGTTATACCACTGTAGGAAAGCAGGCCAAGGATTCCAAGAACAAGACTTAGTTTCCCTTTTTGCTGTGCCTATGTACCAAGAGCTGTCCTGATTGCCAAGTGATTCAACAGTCTATGGAGCAGAAGCTCTGATTTAGGAGGAGATGGGGCTCTAGGGAGAACAGTGCTCGGGGAGTCAAGAGGATCATGGCCTGGGCATGAGGCCCATGTGTCAGTGGTTAGTAGAGGGCCATGTGCTGGAGGCTGTTAGAATGAGGACCCAAGGCAGTGGGTGTGGAGAGAGAGGAGAGGATCAGGGGGTGACATGGGAGCCCTATTTCACAGGAAGAGTCATTTCAGAAGACAGGGACAACGTGTGCAGGAACACAGGGTCCTGGGAGCAGGCTGGCATGATGCCTGTCCTGGTGTGCCTTTGGAACTGCAGGAACTTTAAGGATGTATTCTACAGGGACATCTAGGAGGGGCATGGATGATCCTGGGCTGAGACACCACTTTGCCTTCCCTGCAAAGCAGCCATGGACTCTGGTTATTCTCGAGTGCCTTCACAGCAGACAGAGCACAGGAACCCGTCAGTCATTGGGGCTCCAGCTTTCTGGGCCCAAGACACATGGCGAGTCACACATTGTGGGGGTATGTGCACACCCCTCTGAGCTCTCCACACACCCCTCTGAGCTCTCCCACCATGCATTTGCCAACAATCCTACCAACCAGGGCTGTTCAGGGATGCTGGCTGGGAGGAGCAGGGGACCCATTTCAGGCCCAACCAGCTTTCTGGGCCCAAGACACATGGCGAGTCCACATTGTGGGGGTATGTGCACACCCCTCTGAGCTCTCCACACACCCCTCTGAGCTCTCCCACCATGCATTTGCCAACAATCCTACCAACCAGGGCTGTTCAGGGATGCTGGCTGGGAGGAGCAGGGGACCCATTTCAGGCCCATCCTCTGGTTCTCAGTCCTCCCATCCATGTCTTCCCTCCAGGGATGCTCCAACTGGACCAGACATCAGAACCCCCAGATGGCTGGTTAAAAGACAGGTTCTGGCCCCATCCACCTAATTTCTGAGTTAGTAGGTTTGAATGGGGCCTGCATTTTACTTTGCACAGAGAGAGAGAGAGAGAGTTGCAGGTGATGATGATGGTGCTGGTATGGGACCGCGTTTTGCAGAACCATTGTTGTGGAGCAGAAGGATTCATGTAAACAGCAGAAGAACCTGTGCACCAGGGTTGGCCTCAGGCTGTTGTAACAGACTATCACACAGTGGGTGGCCGAAAGCAACAAAAAGTTATCCTCTCCAGTTCTGAAGGCCAGGCATTCTAAATCAAGGTGTGCGCAGGGCCATGCTCCCTCCTTGTTTCAGTGAGGAAATCCTTCCTCTCCTCTTCTAACTTCTGGTGTTTCTTGGCTTGTGGAAGCATCATTCCATTCTTGAGGCTGCCTCCTTCCTATGTCTTCTCATTGTCTTCTCTCTGTGCATGTCTGTCTCTGAGTTCCAATCTCCCCTTTTTATAAGGGCGCTGGTTATTTTGAATCATGGCCCACCCTCATGATCTCAATTTTAACCTTAACTACCTCTGTAAAAAAAAGTACATCTTAATAAAGCCACATTATGAGGTGCTGGGCATTAGGACTTGGACATATTCAACCTGTAACCGTGCCCTTGGGAGCAGTCAGGTCATGTTCATATCCACAACTGGGTCTAGACACAGCATTGGGCTGCAAGTAAACCCAAAAAATTCTCCCTGTTGTGCTACACCTTAGCCTGTTCCTACAGACACTCACTCCTCAGAAGATGAAGAAGATTCTTTTTTTTTTTTTTCTGCTGCCTTTGAAGAGTCAGCAGTGGCCACACCTTCCTGAGTTGAGACCTCCAAAATCCAGTGCAGGCTGTTCATTGTCTACAAATATAAAAGGGAAGGTGCCACCCAGCTGCTCTGCAGACTAGGAAGCAATGTAGGAACACTTCAGGACCCTAAGGGCATTAACCATCCAGGAAGAGTCAAGAGAAACATAGGGCTATATTTTTCAAGGAGTCCAAGGATGAAGAGGGTAGATTCCCAAACAGGTCCTGTGCAAAAGAGCAAACAGAGCTCTCATAGCATAGACCCATGTGCCCACCTGTGACACCATGACCTTATAACCTGATAGATGAGACGGGCCCTGTCTTCCCACCTTGCCTGCTATAGTCACCTGCTCAGGCTGCTATAACAGAGCAGCACTGACGGGGTGACTTCAACCCCAGACATTTATTTCTGGCCGTTCTGGAGGCTGGAAGTCCAAGATCAAGTTTCTGGCTGAACTGGTCCCACCTGAAAGTTCACTGTCTGGCTTGTAGAGGACACCTTCTCACTGTGCTTGCCTGTGGTGGAAAGAGATTGAACTCTTTTCCTCTCCTTGCATGCATGTGTGCTAAGTCGCTTCAGTTGTGTCTGACTCTTGGAGACCCTATGGGCTGTAACCTGCCAGGCTTCTCTGTCCATGAGATTCTCCAGGCAGGAATACTGGAGGGGGTTGTCATGCCCTCCTCCAGGGGCTCTTCCTGGGCCAGGTATTGAATCCATTCCTCCTGCATTGGCAGGTAGATTCTTTATCACTAGTGTCACCTGGAAAGCCCTTTCTTCTGCTTATAGGGGCACTAATCCCATCATAAGACTCCCCACCCCACATGACCTCATCTGAACCTAGAGGATGCAAGTGTGCTCAGTCATGTCCTACTGTTTGTAATCCCATGGACTGTAGCCCGCCAAACTCCTCTGTCCATGGGATTTCCCAGGCAAGAATACTGGAGCGGGTTGCCATTTCCTCCTCCAAGGGATCTTCCCCATCCAGGGATGGAACCTACATGTCTCGCATTGGCATGCAGGTTCTTTACCACTGAGCCATCTGGGAATTCCCCATCTAAACCTAATCACCTCCCCAAAACCCCAGCTCCAAATATCATCACATAAAGGGTTAGGGCTCCAGCATGTGAATTTGGCAGGATACAAATATTCAGCTCACAACAATAGCCCATTGTAAATGTGGCCTGGAAGTTGTTATGCTTGGATTCCTCAGCCCCCCTGGTCATTCTGCTGGAACTTGGTGGCATAGGGACTTCCTGTCTCTAGATTTGGGCCTTGGATCTGATCTCTGCAGCCCTCACCATGGGCACATGCCTTATGGGCACATCCAAGCTCTGACTATAACCCTGGAAATAGCTTCTCTTGATCACCCAGTGGGTCTACAATTGTACATGCCCAAGGCACATTTGAACAGAGACAAGGCTAAGAAGCAGCTAGAGAGCATTTATGCAGACTGGATGGGGCCCTCTGAAGCATAAGCAGGGGGCCATTCTCCTTCAGGTTTAGGGAAAGTGAGAAACAGGGCTCTCTCCCATCTCTGTGGTTCACTGAGCTTCCCAGGGGGTGACTGTGACATTTGCTTCAGGCTGCAGTGGGGGGCTTTGGAGCTTGAGTGTAGTCCTCAAAAAAAAAACCTGCTAGGGGTTTGCTGAAGCTCAGACTCTAGTCCCAGCACACAAGAGTTCTGTTTGGAGGGTGTGGCCTGGGGATTGGGCAGGGTTCTTTGGACTAGGAACCATGATGCAGTAGCCTGTGGTCAGAGAGCTGGGATGGGGGAGCAGGGATGTCCAGACTGTCCTTGAAATCCTTAGCATAGATTTTCACAAAGCCCGTTTTGACAACATGGGGAATCAGAAATGTGTTCGGAGCACAAGTATTTTTGGCAAGGTTTTAGATTTCTCATTTACTTGTAGGGGGTCATGGCCATGTGTGTGTGTGTATGTGTGCACAGATATACACATGTATACAAGCATATGTATGTATATATATATATAAATATATATGTAATTTGTTTAAACAGTGTGTCAATGTAGTTGATGAAGAAGAGGGAGTTTAAAGCAGGAGTCTGAGGTATCATCCTAAAGAGAGATAATCTGTTTACAAGGGAAAGCTTTTTTGAGGTTATGGTCAATTCCCCACATTCTTGACCATGAGAACATAAAGTCAAAGGCTTGCAGGGAGTGACTGAGGAGGTCTGTGAAAGCAGCTGAAGCCAGGGAAGCAGTACGCACGCTAGGAGCTCGGCCTGGCTCTGCCAGAGGAAGGTATCCTCTAGGATGGATAACAGAGACGATTTTGAGGATGGGACAGGAAGAACTGCTCCCCCTTCAGCCCTTGAATTTACTTTTTCTAATTCAAGAACTGCTGGCATCATCCAGTTTGTTCAGAAAGGAGGCTGAGTAATTTATTCACCAACATACACACACACACACACACACACAAACACAGTCACAGGAAGTTTTCATTAGACTATGACATGTGAGAGATGGGCATAACATACAAATTCTGTCCTGCGTTTCATGTGCCTATGTACAAGTAGGTATTTAAAAAGTGACGATATTGACACTGTAGGCACACCCACCTTTGTATGATACGCACTGGTGGCTCAGTAAAGAATCTGCCTGCAGTGTAGAAGATCTTTCCAATGTTGGGAAGGTCCCCTGGAGGAGAGCATGGCAACCCAATCCAGTATTCTTGCCTGGGGAATCCCCGTGGACAGAGAAACCTGGTGGGCTACAGTCCATGGGGTCACAAAGAATCAGACACGACTGAATGGCTAAGCACAGCACATGTAGGGGACTTTTTGTAACTTGGGATGTCCTGAACAGCATTGCCCAGGGAAAGCAGGAGCAAAGCCCAGCCAATCAAAATAACAGCCTTCCTCCTGATTCTGCTTCCTGTGGACAGGCAGATGGTTGATTCCTCCCACCTTTGGAATAGATGGGCAGCATACATTTCTGCCCCTTTACTTGGTGTCTTAACTGATGCTGTATATTTTTCACTGGGTCCTTACACATAGGAAAACTGCTGTGGGTTAGGACAGAGTGGGAATGCAGCCATGGTCCCAACAAAGTCCTGATTCTTCATGGAAGCCTTGTGCACCTGGGAGGCTCTGGAGGACCCCGAAGGCCCCCACTGCCAGTCACTCATGTGGGATTAAAGACACATCCAGGACATTTGGTTCTTTGTGAATTGCTAAGACACAGACTCTGACAGGGAGGTGAATGGAACAGCAGCTTGGAAACCTCTTGTGCTCTGGATGCAGCTGACAGAGGAAGGGGGCTACACCCACAGCAGGGTTAATAGTGAGGCTGAATATAGGCTGAGCACGAGCGTGAGCAGGCCTAGTGGAAGCTGTGTCTGAAAATATTGAACTGGACAGCATGTCCCCGAGGCCTGCTGGCTGCTTCGCCTGATGCAGTAACGGCTGAGGAATCTGAGAAGGGCCAGTACTGCCAGCAGCCTGTTCCCTGGCTTTCCCAGCACTGGTCACCATCCCTCCAGACAAGGGAGAGGGCTCCTGACAGCCAACAACTGACGCCTCAGGACCTGGGCTCCCCTCCCCACCAGGGCCTGCTGGACCAGTCCTGCAACGTCAAGGTCAAGAGCCTGGGGGCTGGAACCTGCAGGTCTGAAGTGAAGCCCTGGCTGTTGCTGATGTGGGGAGAGAGGACCAGGGAAGGAAAGGGGAAAGGGGGAGTTGATGACTGCCTGGTTCTCAGAAGTTGGAATGGGTGGCAGAATCAGCTTCTGTTTCTAGAAAAGACTTTATGCCAGGGAGGTGAGACAACAGAACTGTACCTTGATGGGTGCCGTGGCCCTGTCTGGAGATGGTGTCAGTCTGCCTGGCTTGAGGGATTGAGGCACGGTCCTCTGTGGCAGCTTGGGGACCCAGGACGTGACTTCCCATGTGCTTTTGATACTCAGGAATTCTGTGATTAAAAGTCACGTATAGGACTGCCAACTTGAGATAAGAAGAACAGCCACAAACCCAACCAGAATTGGACATGTAAAACTCAAGGGAGCCTTTGCCCATAAGAGTCTTGTGGGTCTGAATTCCTCTGCCCTGCTGTTGTGGGCTGGTGCCGACACATGCCCGGCATTGCCCGTCAGCTGGGAGCCAAGAGGGCAGAAGTTCTGTAATCAGCTGCCTTTAGGGATGGGCCTGCGGTATCCAACAGCTCATGGCCTCCTGGGGAACCCAGTGGCCCTGCATTACTATTCATTGGTGTTTTGGCTTCCTGAACTATAAGATAAAATAGACAAAAGGTAAAATACAGAAGGGTTGTTATTTGGTCTCATTTACAGAATTAATTAATTCTTCTGATTGTGTGGATAGTACAGTCAAATTTGCTAGATCTTCTCATTTTCTTTTGGGAGAGGGTTTACATTGAGACATATTTTACATTAACTTTGTATTACTTTCAGATGTACAAAAATAATTGGATACATGTATATATTGGAAGTGATCACCACAATAAATTTAGTGGCAACCATGACCACATACGTTTTCTTTTCTTCTGATGATAGATTCTGTTTTTAATGCTTCTATTTTGGTAAGGATAATTCAGAAACAAGGGATATCCACTGGAGTATGGCTTTCAAACTCAATGGGTTGTGAAATCAATTAAGCAAAGTTTGAAGTGTGATTAGCATTTTTAAAAAGTATGAAATAGGAATGGAAGAGGAGATAGCAGAGAACCCTGAATCCTCTGTTTGTTTTTTTTCCAACGTCACACCCAAGATGTGATGCATTCACATCAGATCCTGATGCTCAGGCCCTGTCTGCCTCTTCCAAAGTCAATAGCTCCTCACACCTCCCTCCCTGCCCTCCACCCACTCTGACCCCCTTGTTTTGTTTCCTATGTGTGGGAACTTTTCCTCCACTCAGGTTAATGCCCAGATATCAGTTTCTCTTAAGTGTCACTCCTGACTCTGCCCCTTTCATCTTGACCTTAACCTTGCTTCATCTTTCTTTGAGATCTCATCACTATCTGAAGTCATGGTATAGCTATGTGATTTTCACTGCAGTCTGTCTCTGTCTTTAGATTATCAACTCCATAGGGAAGGGACATTGTCTAGCTCCCTGCCGTCTTCCCAGCAGCTAGAACGAATCCTGGGATACAGTGGATACTCAATAAATACTTGTTATTTTTGAAGGAATGAATGCAAAATGAAATGGATTGCCATCCATTATGTCCATCCTTATGTCATTCAGTTGTGATGAGATCAATTAAAAGAATTCAAACCCAATGCCCTCAACATAGTTAGCACTCAATAAATGCCATGCATTATACTGTTTTACTTTCTCTGCATTTTCAGGTCATTCATTACTCTTGACATTTTAAAATATGTGTTCCTTGAAAAGAAATATATCCTGTATTCCCCAGTGAGTGAGAGCTTCTGAGATGAAAACACAGTTCTTTTAAAAGTTGAAATTGAAAATGGTAAGTGTCCTGAGAATACACGAGTTGATGGAAGGTGTCGTGCAGTTTCCAAAAGCATGCACAGCCAGTATCCCGAGGGGGATTTCAGTGCAGTTGCCATTTCTGCACGTTCAGTGGTCATGAGAGCTTCATATTTCAGAGTTCACAGTTCTTTCTGAATACCGAAGGCCAAAGGTATTTCGAGTATGCATTGAATATTTCCAAATCCACACATTCTTTGGGGTCCCCTTGGCTCAGTTTTAGAGTGCTGCTAGTTCCCTATTTGGAAAGGATTTGGGGAAAGGAGTCCCTGGATGCCAGGAGCTGCTAGATGTCATTAGAGAAATATTTCTCTCTTGTGATGGTTTAATAATAGAAGTACTTTTCAATCACACATTCATGCTAAACTTAACTATGCAGTCATGACTCGGTCTCTAAAGATGAGGCATTTTACCTGTGAAGGAGCTGGGCAGAAACAAAGGTATCTGAGGAATGCATTAGAGGTGCCCCAGCACACTCCTGGCACTCTTTGCAGGAACATTTGGTACCATGCACCATCAGGCCAAACCATGTCCTAAAATAAGCTTACTGTGTGGTTCTCTGAGCTAAATGAGGTCAGTCTGAGAGTCGAGACAGAAAACATTTCTCAGGTTGCTCTCTTGAATGTGTGTGGCAGACAGACTGTGTGGCAGTGTATCAAGGTAGACTGCATGTCAACCAATACAGTGTCTGCATCTTGTTACTATGAGAACGATCATGCATATGCACCTACAGGGTCCATGCATATTTCTGGCTGTGTAAGTGTCAGCTGGCAGGACAAAACTCAGCTATTTACTTCTACTTTGCCTTGTTAGAACTTTTGGGAAAAAAGTTCCCAATTCATTTAGAAAAGTAACTTCTTTCTTTTATGCTGAAGCATTTTTTGCCTGTTTGCCCCTCTTGTCCTGTTCCCCAGATTTCACATATGTTTGGTATTGACTGATCCTATGTGCCAGGCACCTGTGTTAAGTACTTACATGTTCCGTTGCTGCTAATTCTCTTAAGACTCTATGAAGTCTGTATTATCAAGTTCATTTTACAATGTGGACAGTGAGGTTTTCCTACGGGTCCTATACCCAGTGTTCCTACTCAGGTCTCCAACGTCGGAAAGCCCACTTGCAGACTCACTTCTACAGAACCTCCTCCTAGGGAAGTGATGGGAAACTCTGCAGGACCCAGGCAGCCTGTCTGGACCACATCCACATCCCACTTCCTGGAGGCTGAGTGTCGACACCAGTCAGGGGAACTGCTTCTGCTGCCCACTCTCTCCTCTTCCTCTTGTCTCTCAAGAGTGTACCCAAAGGCTCCTGGAACTAGAGGACACTAGAGTTTATTTTGCAAGTGCACTTTGGGGAATTATGGGCTGCTTGAGGCTGTTCCTGGGAATTGATTTGCAGCTGCACAACTGTGCCAGTGAATGGATGTGTGTTGGGGGGATGTTGGTATAGCAGTGAGGTGTCCCAGGTTCCCTAGAAATGGAAAGGCATCCTTAGGAATTCTGAGTCCACCTGAGATCAAGAGGGGTCAGGTCCACTCAAACCTAGAGATGGCTGTGGGTCAGGGAGGGCAGAGACCTGCATTTCCCAGGCACAGTGGGGGTGGTGATAAGTTCTAAGGACACTGGGAGACTGTGACTTTAGGAAGACAACAGGGGGATCTTACTGTTAGGTGAAAAGAAGGTTAGTCGGGCACCTTGTTGCAAGTGCTTGATCGGGTCGATGATGTGGCCAACATCTTTCACACTTTGATCTGGGTTCTAAGCTGTATCTTAGAACATACCGAATATAGCCAATATCACTGTGTGTTAGAGGCCAAAAAGGCAGTGGGGAGTGTGCTGACGATCTTGGGAACAGAGGGTCCTCTACGCTAAGTGGAATAGAAAGTTTCAACAGAAGATGCTGTGGGCAAAGGCCCCAAGGGCAGTTGGGAAAAAGGAGGAAATGACTTAGTCCTTCCTGACTGAAAAAGCAAGCCACTCTTGCTATGGTCTTGGTGGACACAAAGGATGAATGTCAGCCTGATGCATTGTATTGGGTTGTTCCAGGGCTTTCCAGGGCTGGACTTCCTGGTGGCTCAGACAGTAAAGAATTTTCCCCTCAATGTAGTAGACCTAGGTTTGATCTCTTGGGCAGGAAGATCCCTCGGAGAAGGGAATGGCTACTCACTCTAGTATTCTTGCCTGGGAGATCCCAGGAACAGGAGAGCCTGGAGCGCTATAGTTTGCACGCTGCAGAGTCAGACATGACTGAATAACTAACACTTTCACTTTCCAGAGCTTGACTTCATCACAACTTCAGTTCCTTGAGCATGGGTTCACCCAGTCATCCAAGAAGCATTGCTTCAGCCCTACTGGGTGACATGCAGAGCTGTAGGTGCCGAGGATACAGCTCCAAGCAGAAGACAAAAGTCCCTGCCAGAGGGAGCTGACATCTACGGTGGGGATGGCACATGTTTACATATACATTTTAAGCTTTGGGCTACATGTGATCTCTGTTGCATCTATTCAACCCTGAGAAACATCCACAGACATGACACTCATGCAGTGGGGTGGCCATGTCCCAGTACAGAGTCATCTACAAAACCAGGTGCCCAGCCGGCCTGGGGGATTTGGCCCATGTCAGGCTTCCCTGGCAGCTCAGAGGTTAAAGCATCTACCTCCAATGCAGGAGACCCAGGTTCGATCCCTGGGTCAGGAAGATCCCCTGGAGAAGGAAATGGCAATCCACTCTAATATTCTTGCCTGGAGAATCCCATGGATGGAGAAGCCTACTAGGTTACAGTCCATGGGGTCGCAAAGAGTCAGACACGACTGAGCGACTTCACCTCACCTCACCTCAGTAGTTTGTTGATCTCTGCTCCAGCAAAGAGGATTAGAAAAGGCTCTTTAGGGTCCAGTTCCGTCCCTCAGTTGTGTCCGATTCTTCACTACCCCATGGACCACAGTACACCAGGCCTCCCTGTCCATCACCAACTCCCAGAGTCTACTCAAACTCATCTCCGTTGAGTCAGTAATGTCACCAACCATCTCTTTAGGGTTCAGTTCAGTTCAGTTGCTCAGTCGTGTCCAACTCTTTGCAACCCCATGAGTTGCAGCACACCAGGCCTCCCTGTCCATCACCATCTCCAGGAGTTTGCTCAAACTCACGTCCATCAAGTCGGTGATGCCATCCAGCCATCTCATCCTCTGCCATCCCCTTTTCCTCCTGCCCCTAATCCCTCCCAACATCAGAGTCTTTTCCAGTGAGTCAGCTCTTCGCATGAGGTGGCCAAAGTACTGGAGTTTCAGCTTTAGCGTTATTCCTTCCAAAGAACACCTTTAGAATGGACTGGTTGGATCTCCTTGCAGTCCAAGGGATTCCCAAGAGTCTTCGCCAACACCACAGTTCAAAAGCATCAATTCTCCGGTGCTCAGGTTCTTCCAAATTCATTTTTCTTTCAGTGCCTTTGTAGGCTACTCTACACTTGAGTTGGTTTCAGAGCATCCTGTTCCAGTCCCTGGCACCTTGTCACCTTGCTGGAGAGGTCAAGACAGCAGAGGTGCTGCCAGAAGACACCTTCTGTTATGGCCTAAGTCATGTCCCCCAAATTCACATGTTGAAGTCTTAATCACCAGGACCTTGGAATGTGACTGTATTGGGAGACGAGGCCTTCAAAGAAGCGATTAAAATAAAATGAGGTCATTAGGGTGGGCCTAGTGTCCTTATAAGAAGAAGAGATTAGGGCACAGACATGCATGAAAGGAAGAGTGTGTGAGGACAAAGGGAAGAGATGGCTAACTACAAACCAAGGTGAGAGGCCTGCAGAGGAACCAACCCTCCTAACACCTTGATCTTGGACATCTAGCCTCTAGCACTGTAAGAAAATAGATCAGTGCTGTTTAAACCATCCAGTCTGGGGCAGTGATTTGGCAGCTCAAACAAGCCCTGTCCTACGTGTAGGAGACTCCAAACTGTCAGGGCAGAGGAAGGGATGGATGCTCATCACCAGATGCTCTTACAAGAGCTGAGGAAGCCCCAGCTCTCATTCCTCTTCCTTTTTCTTTCCTGGCCTCGAATGGGCAGCTGCCATACTGTCTTATCAGCTCCTTCTGAGAACGAGATGCCTGAGTGGTGAAAATAAACACTTCAGAGAGAGGATTACAGTTTGCAGAGATGAAACTGAGGAAAACACCCTTCCCAGCCTCCACAAGATGGGAAATACGCGTTAAAACCATTGGGTAAAAGGAAACACTTTCATCTTTCACTGGAGTTGCTTTCTCAAGGAGTGCCCCAGGCTGGGTGAGGGACTTGGACATCGGCTTGGGTGGCAGGTGTCCTGCGGGAGAAGCACTGGAGCTGGGTCTTGGCATCAGAGAATCTGATTGTCCGAACTCTGGAGTCATTAGAAGAGCAAACAGCAGCAGACCACTGAGGTATGTGCTATGCAGACCTCTAGCATAGGCATTCATGTGAGCAGAGTAGCCAGTTCAAGAATAAAATAATCCAATCAGTGCTCCAGGATCATGATGTTTTTGAGAATCAAACATACAAGCTGCTCTTGCAAGCAAAGGATCAAGAAGCCTCTGGAAGGCCCGATTCCCAAACCAGGGGCCCCTCTGGGTATCTATCTCTGAGGCTACCGGTGCCCAGGCCAGACTGCCTGCTTCATTCCAAGTGGAGAGCCCTGCCAGCCACAGTATGGTCCTTCCCAATTCCCCAACCCTTGCTTAAGCTTCAGCCAAGCCTGGCTTGAATGTCCCTCCAAGATGACTATGCAGTGGTAAAGAACAAGTTGGTCATATTCGATCAATCATAAACTGGAATATGGGAAGGCTGTATATTGTGATCCTGCTTATTTAACTTATATGCAGAGTACATCATGTGAAATGCTGGGCTGGATAAATCACAGGCTAGAATCAAGAGCCATCTCATCCTCTGCCATCCCCTTTTCCTCCTGCCCCTAATCCCTCCCAACATCAGAGTCTTTTCCAGTGAGTCAGCTCTTCGCATGAGGTGGCCAAAGTACTGGAGTTTCAGCTTTAGCGTTATTCCTTCCAAAGAACACCTTTAGAATGGACTGGTTGGATCTCCTTGCAGTCCAAGGGATTCCCAAGAGTCTTCGCCAACACCACAGTTCAAAAGCATCAATTCTCCGGTGCTCAGGTTCTTCCAAATTCATTTTTCTTTCAGTGCCTTTGTAGGCTACTCTACACTTGAGTTGGTTTCAGAGCATCCTGTTCCAGTCCCTGGCACCTTGTCACCTTGCTGGAGAGGTCAAGACAGCAGAGGTGCTGCCAGAAGACACCTTCTGTTATGGCCTAAGTCATGTCCCCCAAATTCACATGTTGAAGTCTTAATCACCAGGACCTTGGAATGTGACTGTATTGGGAGACGAGGCCTTCAAAGAAGCGATTAAAATAAAATGAGGTCATTAGGGTGGGCCTAGTGTCCTTATAAGAAGAAGAGATTAGGGCACAGACATGCATGAAAGGAAGAGTGTGTGAGGACAAAGGGAAGAGATGGCTAACTACAAACCAAGGTGAGAGGCCTGCAGAGGAACCAACCCTCCTAACACCTTGATCTTGGACATCTAGCCTCTAGCACTGTAAGAAAATAGATCAGTGCTGTTTAAACCATCCAGTCTGGGGCAGTGATTTGGCAGCTCAAACAAGCCCTGTCCTACGTGTAGGAGACTCCAAACTGTCAGGGCAGAGGAAGGGATGGATGCTCATCACCAGATGCTCTTACAAGAGCTGAGGAAGCCCCAGCTCTCATTCCTCTTCCTTTTTCTTTCCTGGCCTCGAATGGGCAGCTGCCATACTGTCTTATCAGCTCCTTCTGAGAACGAGATGCCTGAGTGGTGAAAATAAACACTTCAGAGAGAGGATTACAGTTTGCAGAGATGAAACTGAGGAAAACACCCTTCCCAGCCTCCACAAGATGGGAAATACGCGTTAAAACCATTGGGTAAAAGGAAACACTTTCATCTTTCACTGGAGTTGCTTTCTCAAGGAGTGCCCCAGGCTGGGGAGGGACTTGGACATCGGCTTGGGTGGCAGGTGTCCTGCGGGAGAAGCACTGGAGCTGGGTCTTGGCATCAGAGAATCTGATTGTCCGAACTCTGGAGTCATTAGAAGAGCAAACAGCAGCAGACCACTGAGGTATGTGCTATGCAGACCTCTAGCATAGGCATTCATGTGAGCAGAGTAGCCAGTTCAAGAATAAAATAATCCAATCAGTGCTCCAGGATCATGATGTTTTTGAGAATCAAACATACAAGCTGCTCTTGCAAGCAAAGGATCAAGAAGCCTCTGGAAGGCCCGATTCCCAAACCAGGGGCCCCTCTGGGTATCTATCTCTGAGGCTACCGGTGCCCAGGCCAGACTGCCTGCTTCATTCCAAGTGGAGAGCCCTGCCAGCCACAGTATGGTCCTTCCCAATTCCCCAACCCTTGCTTAAGCTTCAGCCAAGCCTGGCTTGAATGTCCCTCCAAGATGACTATGCAGTGGTAAAGAACAAGTTGGTCATATTCGATCAATCATAAACTGGAATATGGGAAGGCTGTATATTGTGATCCTGCTTATTTAACTTATATGCAGAGTACATCATGTGAAATGCTGGGCTGGATAAATCACAGGCTAGAATCAAGATTGCTAGGAGAATATCAACAACCTCAAATATGTAAATGATAACACTCTAATGGCAGAAAGTGAAGAGGAACTAAAGAGCCTTTTGATGAGGGTAAAAGAGGAGAGTGAAAAGCCTGGCTTAAAACTCAACATTCAAAAAACTGAGATCATGGCATTCAGTCCCATCACTTCACAGCAAATAGATGGGGAAAACATGGAAATTGTTACAGACTTTATTTTCTTGGGCTCCAAAATCACTGCTAGTGGTGACTGCCGCCATGAAATAAAAAGATGCTTGCTCCTGGAAAGAAAAGTTATGACAAACCTAGATAGCTTATTAAAAAGCAGAGACTTTACTTTGTCAACAAAGGCCTACAGTCAAAGCTGTGTTTTTTTCGGTAGTCATGCATCGATGTGAGTGTTGGGCCACAAAGAAGCCTGAATGCTGAAGAATTGATACTTTCACACTGTGGTGTTGGAGAAGACTCTTGAGAATCCCTTGGACTGCAAAGAAATCACACTAGTTAATCCCAAAGGAAATCAACATTGAATAGTCTTTGGAAAGACTGTTTTTGAAGCTGCAACTCCAATACTTTGGCCACCAAATGTGAAAATATAACTTATTGTAAAAGACCTTAATGTTGGAAAGACTGAGGATAAAAGGAGAAGTGGGTTGCAGAGGATGAGATGATTAGATAACATCATTGACTCAGTGGACATAAATTGAGCAAACTTTGGGAGATAGTGGAGGACAGAGGAAGCTGGTGTGCTGTTAGACCATGGGGTCACAAAGAGTCAGAAATGAATTAGCGACTGAACAATAAACTAGTTCCATCTGGTTAATGTCACACATCCTGAGGCCTGGAGACCACATGACTCCAGGTTCAACCTCTCAGTCTATCCTGGCATTTGGAGTTCTGTGGGTCCCATGGCTCTAGGAATGGCAAGACAGGGCATGCAGCTTGTAGCCGTGTGTTAGGTACACTGTGTGTTAGGGAATGGCATCCACAGTCGTGGTGAAATCCCTATTAGAGGTATGAGCTGCACAGTGGTAAGTGGCCTTGGTGGTTGTTAAGGAAGGGAGTGACTGTCAAATGCCAAGCACCTCTACAAAATGTTACTAGAAAACCTGAGTCTAAACTGAAATGCAAGCTTTCTTATTTTAAGATTTGGTATTTTAAGTAAAGTTATTAGTGGAACTCCATAATAGTTGCTTTCTTTAGCTTGTCATGATAGCAGGAGGGTTTCAGCACTGGATTGTTCATAGGGCTCTGCTTTGTTAGGGGCCCACAGGGATGGGGAGGGGGTGGAGGGGAGCTGCAGGCCTGGCCTAAGAAGTGTTGCCCTATAACTTGCTCCTACCACCAAGCTGGCCAGGGGAGACAGGCAAGGTTCCAACCTCTTGGGAGATTGGGTGGAGGCCGTAGTCTGTCCACATAGCTGGAGAGAGGGCTGTGGTCAGGGGTTGAGTAGGGACTCAAGGCTTTGGAAATCTTTGAAGAAGCTTGGGGTTGGGGAAGGCATGACCCATTGGCCCAAAGGTTTGGTTATGATCATCTGGCTCCTGGGGAAAAGCAAACTCAGGGGATGGTGTCTGCCAAGGTTTTGGATGGCTTTGTGACAAGGGATGGCTCCAGAGCCTGAGGACCAGGACTCAGTGGGCAGGCGTGTTGTCCATGCCTCCCAAGGGCCCTTTAGCCGTTATGCTAAGTATGTCACTGTGCTTGGTTAAGAGCTCTGTATAGGGAGACTGAGCCAGAACACTTTTTTTTGGTAGCTTTTTCCTTCAGAGTTTTGTGGAAATAAGTTTCTACGGACAGGCCTGGCCAGGGACAGAGGTGTTTTGTGTAGGAACAATGACTACATTTTCCCCTGGAAACAACACGAGGATCCCAACAGCTTAGCTCTGGCAGGGCCCCCATTTGTGGGTGGATGTGCCCGCATGCCTGGTTTCGCACCAGGCTGTCTGACCAGCAGACAGCAAGCAAGGGAAAGACCGTGAGGCAGGCCTGCTTGCCCACTATGCATGGGTCCACAATGATGTCTGTGACCCAAGCTGCAGACCCTGGCTGCCTGGCTCTACTCCATGGAGGCAGCAGGTCCTCTGAGCCCCTACGAGTGAGCAGCATCAGCATCGAGAAAGAGGCTGGGGTGCAGGGCCAGAAACCACTCAGCATCTTAGCCTTTCTCTAAATACCAGAAAGCCCCAAGAGGAAACACTGTTGCCAGGACCAAATGGGAAGCACCAGAGTAAGGAGCAGACTGGGAAGAGCGCACGGTGCCTGCACTCCTCATTCCTGGGAGTTGGCAGGATCAAGATCAAGAGACAGTGGGCGCCTGACAGCAGATGGGCAGTCGAGGCAGAAGCTGGTCCTCAATTTATTTGGATCCACCAGTCTCTGTCTCTTTTCTCTATTTTTACCAATGTGATACATGCTCATGGTTTAAAAAAAAAAGAAAAGAGGGGCATTCCCTGGCAGTCTAGTGGTTAAGACTCCATGCTTCTGCTGCAGGCAGCGTGAGTTCAGTCCTGGTCGGGGCATTAAGATCCCACAGACTACGTGGTGTGGGATACCCTGGTGGCTCCTAGTAGAGAATCCGCCTGTTAATGCAAAAGATGCAGGTTTGATCTCTAGGTCAGGAAGATCTCCTGGAGAAGAAAATGGCAACCCACTTCAGTATTCCTGCTGGAAAACCCTCAAGGACAGAGGAGACTGGCAGGCTATATATATAGCCCAGGGGGTCACAGGTGTGGGATAGGATTTTGCAATGAAACAACGACAACAATCTAGATGGTACAGCAAACAAAACCAAACCAAACCTCAAATACACAAAATAAGGAAGGAAGGATGAAAGCAAGAAAGGGAGAAAAGATCTTAAAGTGGAAGCAGTGTCTTTCCCGCCTGGCCTGTTACCTCAGCTCCACCCAGAAGTGACCTATAGGAAGGCTTCTGGCTTTATTTCTCTCACTGCCCTGCCACCACAGGATAGTCAGTTATTTTCTCTTTATCTGTAGGTTAAGGCATTATCATTTTTTTCAAATGTTCATTAAGAAGTTTTTCCCTGGTTTTATATTTTACTCTATTTATCTCTAACTCCTTACTTCTATTTCAAGGCTCCCTGGAGAGCCACAGGTACTTGTATGCCTCATGCCTACAAAACAGAGGTGTGCCTGCACAGCGTTTTGTGTTTTTACATTTGTTTTTAATCCACATCAAATGTTTAAGGCTGGATTCTTGTTCCTTCTCACTTTCTAGGCAGTCATTGTTGGGGACAGCTCTCTCCCCCAGGCTGCACATCTGCCTTAATGCTACCAACTGTAGAGTCTGCACCTTCCACACCCTACAACTTCACCGATCACAGAAAACCCAGTCATGAAAATCCTCGGACCTCCGGATGTCACCTCTGGTGACATCTCTGGGGTACATCCTTAGAAGTGGAATTGATGGCTTGTCGGTTATAAAAAAGCTGGACTTTACTAAACAATGCCTGGATGCTTTCAGCACAGTTAGGCAAGGTCACTAGTGGGCTTTGCACAAGAGTATGATGGTTCCTATCTCCCCAGATCTTTCACTGATGTCACTCAATTTGCTAGTCTGCCAATCCGAGGTACATATTATATATAAGCTATATATATATGTATACACACACATGTATATGTATGTGTATATATGTGGATAGATAGAGGTATATATAGCTTTCATCATTATATAATTTGGATATGTCTGATTAATAGCAAATTTGAACATTTTTGCATATATTGGCAGGGCTACCCTGATAGCTCAGTTGGTAAAGAATCGACCTGCAATGCAGGAGACTCTGGTTCAATTTCTGGGTTGGGAAGATCTGCTGGAGAAGGAATAAGATACCCATTCCAGTATTCTTGGGCTTCCCTTGTAGCTTAGCTGGTAAAGCCTGCAATGCAGGAGACCTGGGTTTGAAGATTCCCTGGGTTGGGATGATTCCCTGGAGAAGGGAAAGGCTGCCCACTCCAATATTCTGGCCTCCATATATTGTTTATCATGTGTTCCTCCATTTATGAACTGCCTAATTGTATCTTTTGCTCATTTGTAAAAGCCCCTTGTATATTCCAGGTACACATGGTCAGTGTTATATTTTGCTAATACCTTCTGCCATCTGTTACCCACAGATAGACAATTAAAGTAAATAAACTCCATGAGGGCACTGAATACCAGGTGGATAAAAGCGAACAAAAAATACCTTTTTTGTTGCCATTAGTATACATTCTATATTTATATGTAACTACAAGCTTGAGCTAGTTATTGTATTATTCAACTCATATCAGTTCATTTCAGTCACTCAGTCGTGTCTGACTCTTTGCGACTCCATAGACTGCAACATGCCAGGCTTCCGTGTCCATCACCAAGAGACACTTGGAGTAACAGACAAGTTTGGCCTTGGAGTTAAAAATGAAACAGGGCAAAGGCTAACAAAATTTTGACAAAAGAACACACTGGTCATAGCAACATCCTCTTCCAACAACACAAGAGATGATTCTACACATGGACAACACCAGATGATCAATACCAAAGTCAAATTGATTATGTTCTTTGCAGCCAGAGATGGAGAAGCTCTACACAGTCAGCCAAAACAAGACTGGGAGCTGACTGTGGATCAGATCATGAACTCCTTATCACAAAATTCAGACTCAAATTGAAGAAAGTAGGGAAAACTACTAGACCATTTAGATATGACCTAAATCAAATCCCTTACGATTATACAATGGAAGTGACAAATAGATTCAAGGGATTAAAGCTGATAGGGTACCTGAAGAACTATAAGCAGAGGTTCATAACATTGTACAGGAGGTGGTAATCAAAACCATCTACAAGAAGAAAAAATGCAAAAAGGCAAAATGGTTGTCTGAGGAGGCCTTACAAAAATAGTTGAGAAAAGAGAAACTATAGGCAAAGGAGAAAAGGAAAGATATAACCATCTGAATGCAGAGTTCCAAAGAATAGCAAGGAGAGATGAAAAAGCCTTCCTAAGTGATCAGTGCAAAGAAATAGAGGAAAACAGTAGAACAGGAAAGACTGGAGATCTCTTCAAGAAAATTAGAGGTAGCAAGGTAACATTTCATGCAAAGATGGACACAATAAAGGACAAAAACTGTATGGACCTAACAGAGCAGAATGTATCAGTCAAGAAGAGGTAGCAAGGATACACAGAAGAACTATACAGAAAAAGATCTTAATGACCCAGATAACCATGATGGTGTGATCACTCACCTATAGCGACACATCCTGGAGTGTGAAATCAAGTGGGCCTTAGGAAGCATCACTACAAACAAAGCTAGTGGAGGTGATGGAATTCCAGCTGAGCTATTACAAATCTGAAAAGATAATGTTGTGAAAGTGCAAATTTGGAAAGCTCAGCAGTGGCCGCAGAACTGGAAAAGGTCAGTTTTCATTCCAATCCCAAAGAAAGGCAATGCCAAAGAATGTTCAGACTACCACTCAATTCAACTTATGTATCTTTGCTTTTTTTATGAATCATAATTCTGTTATGAGAATGGTATTATATTAATTTAATTATATAGCCACGTATTTTTGAGGCTACATTCGAATTTCTTTAAATGCCTATATTCTCATTTCTTTAACATATTGTTTTGCTGCTGCTGCTGCTGCTGCTGCTAAATCGCTTCAATTGTGTCTGACTCTGTGTGGCCCCATAGACGGCAGCTCATCCGGCTCTCTCGTCCCTGGGATTAATAATTGTAAATTAACAAGAAATTATAAGAGTTAATAAAGATCCTATATACTTTTACAGCTTCCCTGGTAGCTCAGTTGGTAAAGAATCCTCCTGCAATGGAGGAGACACAGGAGACTGGGGTTTGATCCCTGGATCAAGAAGATCCCCTGAAGAAGGAAATGGCAACCTACTCCAGTATTGTTGCCTGGGAAATCCCATGGACAGAGTAGCCTGGCGGGCTATAGTTCATAGGGTTGCATAGAGTCGGACACAACTGAGCACACACCTTTCTCCCTTCCTGCCTTCATGTCTCTCGGGCAACCCTAATCTGTTCTTCATTTCTGTAATTTTGTCGAGTCAAGATTGATATCTAATTGAATCAGATAATATGTATGCTTTTGACATTGTTTTATTCCAATGAACTAAATCCCTTGAGATCCATCCAAATATTTTTGTGTTCTTTCTCTTTTAATATTCCATTGCATGGATGGACCACCATTTCACTCACTCAGGGGCATTTGAGTTGTTTCCAGTTTGGGGCTATTATAAATAAAACTCGTTTGTGTACAGGTTTTATTGTGAACCTAGCTTTTTGCTTGTCAGGGATAAATGTCCAAGAACATAATTGCTGAGCAGTAAGTGCATGTTTAGTTTAATAAGAAATTGCTGTGCTCTTTTTCAGAGTGGTGGTATTTACTTACATGAATGATCCCACTTTTCCATTTGGTGTTGATCACCGTTTAAAAATACCTATCCTGTTGAATGTGGCGACTCTCTTATTGCAGCTTTAACTTACACTTCCTTAAAGCCTAGTACCAATATCAGTTTTTGCTTCTTGTATTTTGAGACTCTGCTTTTTGGCATATAGATACTTAGAATCTATGCCAATCAATAGTGGATCAATCCTTTTATCATTAACTTACATGAATGATCCCACTTTTCCATTTGGTGTTGATCACCGTTTAAAAATACCTATCCTGTTGAATGTGGCGACTCTCTTATTGCAGCTTTAACTTACACTTCCTTAAAGCCTAGTACCAATATCAGTTTTTGCTTCTTGTATTTTGAGACTCTGCTTTTTGGCATATAGATACTTAGAATCTATGCCAATCAATAGTGGATCAATCCTTTTATCATTTTGTAACATTTCTATTTGTCTCTAGTAATTTTGTTTTCTTTAATATGCCTTATCTGATATTAATATGAACACTCTTGGCTTTTAAAATCTGTATGTTTCTGTTTGAAGTGAGATTTAATCCATTTTGAGTTTATTTTTGTATGTGGTGTTAAGGAATGTTCTAATTTCATTATTTTACGTATAGCTGTCTAGTTTTCCCCAAACCATTTATTGAAGAGATTGTCTTCTCCACCATGTATTCTTATCTCCTGTGTCATAGATTAATTGACCAGAAGTGCATGGGTTTATTTCTGGGCTTCTTGTCCTTTTCCATTGATCTATGTGTCTGTTTTTGTGCCAGTATCATACTATTTTGAGTCTATTTACTTTCTGTTGTGCAGACTGAGTAAATTCTATTGATCTATCATCAAGTTCCCTGATTCAATTCTTTGTCATATCTACCCTGCTACTAGAACCCTTCTGCTGAGTTTTTTATTTTGGTGATTGCCTCTTTCAGATCTATAAATTCTACTTGGTTCTTTGTATCTTTGAATCTTTGTTGGTATCTTCTGTTTTCTCATTTGTTTTAAGAGAACTCATAATTTCTTATTGCAATATTTTTAGGATGGCTGATTTAAAATCTTTGCCAGAATTTCAATAAAATAAACAGGAGATTCATTTTAGTGCTAGTGTCTATTGATCAATTTTTCTTATTCAAGTTGTGATTTTCCTGGGTTTTGACATAATGAGTGGTTTTCAGTTGTATCCTAGACATTTTAGATATTCTATGAGTAGACGCTGGGACCTGGGTAACCTGGGGCTAGCCGCATGGTGAGGTATGCGTGAGGACTGGGTGGATGTGTATTTCTAGCTTCCTGCAGGGTTCAGCTAACACCATTCCGGCAAAAATGGGATGCTAATTTACACTTCTTCTTTGTAGAATGATGGGCTGCAAGCTCATCTTTTCTTGGGCCCCACTGACCAATGTGGATACTGACTAGCTCCACCTCTTACATGCTCAGCTCCCACTGGACTCTCTGACACCAGGTCTAGGGGTACATGGAGAGCTGAGTGCCACCACTTTGCTGCTGCACAGGCAAAGCAGAAGCTCGATCCTTGATGGACTCAGCTCAGCTCCTTGATGGACTCTGCAGACCCCAGGGGCTAACAACCAGTCCACTCTCCACCCCTTCATTTCACCTCAGTGGAGCTGGATGAGGGCAGAGACCCAGGTCTCCACTTGGGCCTCCTGAGACCACAGTGGGTGGGAGAAAACGGTATGCTGGCTGGGCCCCACTTGGTCTGGCTGATGCTAGGGGTGGAGGTTCAACTTGCTGGTCTCTTCTCTCCTTCCTGCCCCACCCACCATCCTGGTGAGAGAGTCAGAGCATCACCTGCTTCTGCCTGGTGTGGGATGAAAGATCAGCTGCCTCTGAGCTCTGCTGCTTCCACCCTCTAGGGAAATCAAAGCGCCACCACCTGCTTCTGCTGTGCAGGAAATGGGCTATAGGCCCAGCCCTCTAGACGCTGCTGAGCGGGAGAGCTGGGTTGCTGCCTCATGCTTCTGTGTGATGGCAGTGAGGCAAGGTGGAAGACTGGCTCCCAGCTTGACCTGCTGAAACCACAGGGACCGTGGCCTGTTGCAGTGACACCCTACAATCAAGTATCTCTTGATTGTAGTCTGGGAATATCAAAGGTAATCTTTTCTTGTGTGCCCAGTTTATTAGAAAACAACAATTTCATTGCGATTTCCTCAGTGTTACTTCTCGTTACCATCTCGTTTCTTCCTGGATTCATTTTTCATTTAACAATAATGTAGCTGAACATAAAATTCTAGTTTTGAAATTCTTTTCTTCCATTTATTAGAATGTCGCTCTACTCTCTTCTTATTCTTCATGTTATTGTTAAAATACAAATGATATTCAGGCCTGACTTTTTCTTTTGGAAATTATTAATTCTTTATTAGCTGAACAATTTTGGAGGTTTATTTGGCTCTGATATTATTAGATATCTCTATAGTGTTTCAGTTCTAGATTTTTCCTCATCTATCTTTTTGGTACCTGGTTAGGCATGTCAACTTGAAGACTTTCATCTTTTTCCTAATTTAGTGAAATTTAATTTCCTATTTCTGCTAATAATTCTTCCGCTCTGTTTTGTGAATATTATATATTTTGTGAACATTATATAACCATCACACTTATTAATTTTCTGTTTAGATTTTCCATCCTTTTGTTCCTTTTTGGTGGCCCTGGGAGAAGTTCTTCACCTGATCTTTCAGCTCACACATTCCTTCTCTGACTATACCCATTCAACAATTAATCCCATATATGACTTTCAAAAAAATTATCTTTTCATGCCCAATATTTTTACTTGCTTCTTCTTAGAAACTTCTCTCTCTGTTTCATGACAGCAATTTCCTTTTATCTCTTCAAGAATATTTACTATAGCTCAGATGGTAAAAAAAAAAATCTACCTGCAATGCTACTGCTGCTGCTGCTGCTGCTGCTGCTGTGTCACTTCAGTCACGTCTGACTCTGTGTGACCCCATAGATGGCAGCCCACCAGGCTCCATAGTCCCTGGGATTCTCCAGGCAGGAACACTGGAGTGGATTGCCATTTCCTTCTCCAATGCATGGGCTTCCCTGGTGGCTAAGAGGTTAAAGTGTCTGCCTCCAATGCAGGAGACCTGGGTTCGATCCCTGGGTCAGGAAGATCCCCTGGAGACGGAAATGGTAACCCACTCCGTATTCTTGCCTGGATAATCCCATGGACGGAGGAACCTGGTAGTCCATGGGGTCGCAAAGAGTCAGACACGACTGAGTGACTTCACTCACTCATTCACTCACTCTCCAATGCAGGAAAGTGAAAAGTGAAAGTGAAGTCACTGAGTCGTGTCCAACTCTCAGCGACTCTGTGGACTGCAGCCTAGACCCCAATACAGCCCCTGGGTCTGGAAAGTCCCCTGGAGAAGGAAATGTAGCCTATTCCAGTATTCTTGCCTAGAGAATTGCATGCATAGACCATGGGTTCGCAAAAAGTTGGACACGATTGAGTGACTAACACTTAACTTTTACTATCTGCCTTAGTCTATTAATATGCCTCCATCTGATGTAGATTACACTATTTATTACTTTTATTATTGCTATTCTCCTCAGTTGTCTCCTCTCCCCAACCTTGTGAGCTCAGATTTGGAGGGACCAACTACCCTGACTGCGAGTATTTGGCTTAGAGAATGAGATGAGACCTAGGGTCTAATTTCTGCCTGTCCTGGTGATTTTAAAAAGGAGCTAACATTCTCTTGTGGGGAAAGGATCTGGCGTCCAAGGCTGGGCTTGAGTTTAGGTTTGGGACGGATGGTTCCTTTTGACGGAGACTGGAACGGGGACCTAGATGAAAAAGGTTCTCTATAAGAGACATAAAACTGACATTAGGAACTTTGTATGATCCATTCTGTCCCTTTTCTTTCAGTGAACTACAGTGGACTGAGGGAACATGAACATGAAGATCGGTATTTGAGAATGAGGTATCATAGACTATGACGGAATTCTAATCGAAGATAGGATGTTACCACACGTTTCTCTCTATAATATTAATAATTACCAAACGTCATGAGGTCATGAGAACGGACCTTTTTAGGGTATGGACGGAGGAGCCTGATAGGCTGCAGTCCATGGGGTCGCTAAGAGTCGGACACGACTGAGCAATTTCACTTTCACTTTTCACTTTCATGCATTGGAGAAGGAAATGGCAACCCACTCCAGTGTTCTTGCCTGGAGAATCCCAGGGACGAGGGAACCTGGTGGGCTGCTATGGGGTCTATGGGGTCACACAGAGTCGGACGCGACTGAAGTGACTTAGCAGCAGTAGCAGCACGAACAAGGCAAGATCTGATTCACTCTGGACAGCGAGGCAAGTTTGTCACCCAGATGATTCTCTGACCTTGATGCCTGGTTTTTTTGTCATGGATGATCTGTTATCACACATCAAACCACTGCCACCTTCTAAATCCCTAGGACTTTGTCCCAGTTTTCACATTAGAATATCTCACTGTCTGAGAGATAAAGAGCCCAGAAGACCTGGGGTTCCAAACTGTACTGTAAGGCATTGGAGGAAAATGATTTTAGAAGATGGGCTTTGTTCATCTGGGCTGTTTGAATCATGATTATCCAGGTCAGCTCAATAGGCTGCAGTTGAACAGTGGTCATTGCTGTTGAGAGTAGCTCTCTAAGGGCTACTCCCTGAGGACAGCAGGACATGGGAAGTCAGTGTCCCTGAGTCCCAGTTGTACAGGGCTTGTCTATTCTGAGTGTGGGCCAGCCTAGAGCTCTTTGTGGGGTATACCGTATCAACACTAATATGAATACTTTATGGATCAGACAGAAGAGAAGCAATGTACTTCCGTCCTGACTCCCATCTATCTATATTTTCCCCATATATTTTGGAATGCCTTTGAATTTTTCTTTGCTGAGGGATTGAGCCTCTCCCAGAGCAGGGCAGAAGCATATTAGCATAGAGTGAAGCCTTTCCTTTGCTTCCTCACCTATCACGTGGCAGCTGCTTGCTTCCTCCAGCACATACCAGAGATGCCAGAGAGTGGCAAATGGTGTCCTCAGGCCACTCAGAGTGAGGAGTCCCCAGCTCTGATGTTCTCATGGAGACTGAGCGTGCTTTCATGAAGGCACCATCGTGCTTTGAATGCCTTCACTTATTCCCTCAGCACAGAGGCATTTTAATTTCCAGCAAATTTTGCATCATCTTATCTATAGTTAAGTGTGAACTTTGAAAACTCAGATTGTGGTTGACTTAATCTCACAGAGACAGTAAGATATACTCGTGTAAAAACTATGAGTAAGTCCTGGAGAGCCTTCGTTTATCCAGTTAGCAAAAATGTAATAAACATAAGTCCATTCTTAGCCACTGGAAAACAGCAGTAAGAAACAAACAGACAATGAGATTTACTTTCTAGTGGAGGGAGATTGATAATTAACATCCAAGGCTGTTAATAAAGATGACTGTTTCAAACAAATGCAAAGGAGGAAATAAAAGCAGATTGAAGGGATACCAAGCTGGATTGGTTAACTTGTCAATACCAGTCATCAAGAATGCCTATGTTAGAAATTCATGTATGTTCGGAGCTTTGCAAGATAAGGAAGGATAGACTGTGAAACAGCCAGAGGGAAACACTCTAGGCAGTGGGAAGAGAAAGCACTAAGTTCCTGAGTTGTGATTAGGCTAGGTCTACTCGCCCAATAAAGAAGGACGAGTGTGTTAGGAACCTCGTGAGCAAGACAGAGAGTAAGAGATGAGCAATGAGAAGTGGGCAGGCATAAGCCACACAAGAGAAAGTATTCACTTTATTCCCACGGGCAGGGCAAATCCTCTGGGGATTTAACTAGATGTTTTTTCTGCTTTGATTTTAAAACCTCTCTGGGTTATTGCAGATTATAGATTATAGGGTGAAGAATAAACGTAGGGAGGTCAATTAGGAGGGGATTGTAGCACTGTATACAAGAGATGACAGTGGCTGGGCTGTGGCTGTAGCAATGTAGGTGGAATGAGGAATTCAAACTATGCTGTGGAGATGAAGTTGATGAGCTTTTTCACTGATGAATAAACTGGATGCCTTCAGGGTTTGGCGATGAGCTAATTGAATGAGCTTATTAGTTCCTAAAATGGTGAAGGTCAGAAAGTAACAGATTAGATGGGTGGAAATCCAGTTTCAATTCTGGATTGTACTCGACTTGTCTTTCAGTAGAGAATAGTTTTCAGGACTGGCCTCAATGAGGGAAGCAAATCTTTTAAGGTCCTGGAGTGGTCTAGTTTAGAGGAATGATGTGGGTTGGACTTGCAGGAGAGGTGGAGGAGGGTGCTGATGGGAGGTATGAGACAAGGGGATAGAGTTCGCAACTATGTTAAGGTATCAACTTTCAGAATGCCCGTTGCATGGGCTAAGGGGCAATAGGGAAAATGAGGTGTTTTGGCTTAACTTAGTGGGTGGAAGGATAATCACTGAAGTAGAAAAGAGTCATGTGAAAAGAGTCACGATTGGGAAGAGCAAGGATGATATTGACTTTGGGCAAGTTGCGTTCAAAACATGTCTTCTAGCACTTTCAGGAATTGTAGATTATTGTGGTACTAAGCCCAGACTAGGGGTGAGATCTTATTTCTACATATCTATCTCTCTTTTACAAAAGAGCATGTATTATTTTTCTAGTCTTAGAAACAATACATAATTATCACAAAACATTTGAAAAATCCAAAAAAAGGAAAAAATAACTCAAAT